>JAULJZ010000020.1:7970704-7990407 GCA_032270985.1 Heliamphora pulchella | reverse complement strand
ACATCTATCTTCTTTTGCATTTTTTTTCCTCTGCACCCAATTCACTCTTATGTTTGTCAAATATCAGAAGAACCAGTAGAACACATGGCATTCATGAAGCTCGGTTCTAAATCTGGAGCATTTCACCGTGAAGGCCAAACATGGTAACAAAACTAGTTTCTTATGTGTTGCTTGAAAATGTGGCTTCGGTTGCCGTGTAATCGAAAAATGTGAAATGAACGTGCTCTGTTTTTGCATTTTGGAATCCAATTCTTTGTTGTTATAGTTCATGCATTTGGATCTGATGATTTTTGGGTTTTACTACTGTAATTTCTTGATGAATTATGTGAATGTGTTTGTTTAAATGTTTGTGTGGACGTGAACTAGCATGGGTTTTCCTTATTTCGAGGGCTTAATCATATCTCACCCACAAGTAGGCTGCCTTTTTTTTTTGTTTTTGATAACGGGGTGTTCGACGAGTTTACATGCATCTCGAGTAATCTTGGGACCTTAAAGTTAACAGCCGAGCAAATCACGGCCAACCGAACCTCTGAGAAAATTTGAATTAGTGACAATTGAGGAGCAGACCCACGGCTGGACCAGCTGAACTAGGGGATTCCCACGAGTAGACTTTACCTTGTAAGGAATCAATTACTTATCCAAAAAAAATAAAAAATCTTTTCTTGCCAGGATGCCTCAGTGCTGGAGACAAGACACTGAATTGAGCTCAGTTAGCTCACATACAGGTCTCAATTGAATCAATAATGGGTCTTTCTTACAGCTCTACTCAAGAAGCACTTGTCACAGTAACTTGGGGTCCGCTACATTGGGGTCCACTACATTGATTCAATTTCTCTGGTTGGCCCCATTAAAAGCCACGTTCCTTATTAATTCTAAACCAATATCATCCTTTTTTCCCCACTCAACCAATGTCCTTCATGGCCTTTCTCTATTTCTTAAAACACATTGATGTGGGTCAAAACAATTGTAACAAGTGAGTTGATGGGCCTATGGCCATGTTATCCCAAATGTTTTTTCCTCATATAAGTAGGCAAGATATGAGTTACTTGAACTGAATGTCTCTATTCTGTTTGTGTATCCTTGTGCCCTGTGCATGTGCGCGTGTGCTTTTACGTGGGTAATTAAGGAAGTACAAAGGCAAATCGGTTTTATACAGACAGCAGTATTGTTTTTAGGATATCCAAGCAAACCCACACCATCTGATCATCAAGTTAAATGTTAATAACAAGATTATCAGTTGCCATGTCATTTTTACAGAGCTATATGGTTTACAGACTGATTCAAAAGTGAGGTCATGCTGAAATATGTTTAGTACTGCAGAAAGTAAGTTTCAAAGTTATGATGTGCCTTTTGGTACCTTTCAATGCCTTCTGGTGAGGACACATTTTTTTTTTTTTTACCAACCATGCTATTCTACATGTACAACTTTAGATCTCACGTTATCAGTGATTTATCACTAACACAAGCTGGAGTAATGTGGTGCTAATGGTTGATAGGTTTTAACAACTGCCTCCAGAAGAGTTGTCCATTAAATAGCTCTCCTTGATTATTCACATCAAAACCTATTTCTAGCATTTAATAATTGAATTTACACTACTCAGTTGGATGGTCCATGATTGGTATTCACATTCTAAGCTAAATACAGGCAGTTGGATGTTTGTCATGAAGAATCAGAGACACAAACCATTACCCAATGTGCTTATAGGCCTTCCTAATTTTTGTTAACATGCTATGACCCTCTTTGAATGCATAAATGGTTTAGTGAGTTATTTGTTTTATCATCATGAATTATGCCTGTAGAAATATTTTACTGTAGCTTCATGGAACCATGGAGCCTCTTTATGCTCTCTCTTTTCAGGCAGTGCACAGGTGGGCTTCCAAGTGATGTTGCTATTGAAATTGGAGAAATGTCTTTTCATCTTCACAAGGTGCATTTTATTTGGTAAACTTTAAATTGTTGCATGAATGCACACAAAAGTTATTCATATGCTTTCTTTCTGATACTAGATTCTTCAAATTTTTACTCAATTCAACCATTGCATATTGATGCATTTTTTAAAATTATTTTCTTGTCCATTTGATATGCTTCAGTTTCCTTTGATGTCAAGAAGTGGACTACTAGAAAAGCGTATTGGGGAATTTTCTAGTGATGATGGATCACCTAGTGTGTTGCAAATTCATGACATGCCTGGTGGAGCTAAAGCATTTGAGCTTATTGCCAAATTTTGCTATGGTGTGAAAATGGAGCTCACTGCTATGAATGTAGTTGGTCTTAGGTGTGCAGCTGAGTACCTTCAAATGAAGGAAGATTTTGGAGAGGGAAATCTCATTGCCCAAACAGAGGGTTTCCTTAACGAAGTCTTTGGAAATTGGGCAGACACAGTCAAGGCTCTCAAAACCTGTGAAGAAATTCTACCATTTGCAGAGGAAATTCACATGGTCTCCAGATGCATCAATTCATTGGCAATGAAAGCTTGTGCAGATACAAACTTACTCAATTGGCCTGTATCAGGCTCCAATAACATGGAGAGCTCAACAGGCACTATCTTATGGAATGGAATATCTACCGCAGCTAGACCACTACCTGTTGGTGATGACTGGTGGTACGAGGATGTGTCCTTTCTTTCCTTACCTCTTTACAGGCGACTGATTCAAGCTGTTGAAGTAGGAGGTATGAAGCCTGAAAGAATTGCTGGTTCCCTCATGTTTTTTGCTAAAAGGTATCTTCCCTTGCTGAATATGCAATCAAGCTTCAAGGACACAAACCACACTATCCCTGGGTCAACCATACCCCTCCCTCCTGAGGCAGATCAGAGGGCTCTGCTTGAAGAGATTGTGGATTTACTTCCTAATCAAAAAGGGGTTACACAGACTAAATTTCTGCTTAGGCTGCTCCGTGCAGCTATGATTTTACATGCAAGTCCTTCATGCAGAGAGAATTTAGAGAAAAGAGTGGGAGCTCAGTTAGACCAAGCTTTGTTGGAAGATCTCCTAATACAGAATATGGGCTACTCCGTGGAGACTCTATATGATATAGAATGTTTTCAAAGGATTGTTGATCATTTCATGTCAATGGATAAGGCTGAGGCTGCATCATCTTCTCCTTGCATAGTTGAAGAGGGGCAGTTGATGGAACGGGCTCCATCACTGTCGTCGATAACAATGGTGGCCAATCTGGTAGATGCATATCTTGCTGACGTTGCCCCGGATGTTAATTTGAAGTTCCCAAAATTCCAGTCACTAGCTGCTTCCATCCCTGACTATGCCAGGCCACTTGCTGATGGCATTTACCGTGCGATTGACATATATTTGAAGGTAAAAGAATCCCAATTTTTTCCAGAAAATTTGCAAAAGTTTAATGTTTTACAAAATGAAGTGGAGGTCTTTGGTTCAACTCTCCCAGCGTCTTGGCACCACCTGCACAAGATAACCATGGTTCTCCGGTCATGGCTTAGCCCAGTCTACATGTGTAGCAGGACGTACATACTCCGGGGTTTTCCCGCAAGGGGTTTTTCATCATCAGAAAGAAAAGGAATGATAAAATTAAAAAAAATTGGTTTTAAAGGAAAATGCAGAATTTTGTGGAAGTTCACTAGATGGAAGATTTGATTCTTCCTAACAACTTAGCCTACACACTTATGGATTTATATGTGAATTTCAATTGATAGATTGAGATTGGATAAGTGAAACTGACTCAACTCATTCATTGGTTTTAGTTCTAAGTTCATAGCGGGTCAATGTATTTGTGGTATTTCCAGCTTTAGAAGCATGTTTTGTGTTAAACCTTTACTTCAAGCCCGACTGGGACTTTTAATACAATGTAACCATGGTTTCCAAGTTGCTATTATGTTATTAGCAGCTGAAACTTTCAATCTGTCTTGTTGAAGATTTTTTTATCCTTTTAAAAGGAAAAAAAGAGAGGAAATTGAAGTTGTAATTAACTCTGGTTGGATTGTAAGAGATAAATTCAAATAAGTTATTTGTATGTGAAGAGAATAGAAATAATTATACTGATACCAGTCGTATATTTCAACAATTTTATTTACAAAGTTTGTCAGAACTAAACAGATACTTCTAGACGTGATCAAATGTTAACTCCATTTAAATGGTCTTGTATGTGTCTGGATATGTTTGCCTTATCAGTAGCTGCAGAAAACATAGATGATTGGTCTATTTTATTCGATACATCAACATGGAAGATGGATGTGAAACACTGATGCTGTGTAAACATAATGGCACCAATCAATTTCCATCGTACTTGTTCTTTGGTGACGTGTTTCATCTTTCATTCTTAACTGATGCATGTGTAATTAGTCCATTCAGGAAAATACTATGCGCGGTCAATCACAGCACACAGATAGCCCAGTCATTCTTCCTTCCTGTCTTCTTTTATTCTTGCTTTGAAACAGATTATTTAGCATAATTTCCAGTTTTGAAGTTCTAACTGATACAAAAGGCCATTACTTATATGTTTCGTTTTGTTAATGTACTGTTATAATAGAATTTAGAAATCTGTTAATTGCTTTAAAACTTCTAAAATCTTCTCTATCTGATTCGCAAATATTAAGAAGATAAGGAATTTTGATTATCTGTTCAGAAAATGCACAGATAGGATATCTGAGTACAAGAAGTTTTTTTTTAAAACTTGATCTAATGCGAAAAGACAACTTCCAAGTATGAACACTTCTTCCTATTAATACTTGTTAAGACACTAGGGGAAGTGCCCATTGCCATCCTTGTTGAACTTGAAGCACAAAAGTTTTCACTTCATTATTTTATTATCTTAGCTTTCTAGGTAAAAGTAGAAGCTCCAACAAAGATACATCTGTATACCTGATGACCATATCTATAAAAGAACATATGTACCTATATTGCTATTTAGATTCTGAAGAACTACCATACGTGATAAAGTGTGTTTGCCTCAAAAGGCATCCTTGCCCGGATATTTAATTCTCCTGTGTATGCCACTCCTGGTGTTATATTCCGAAACATTACTTGCATGAATATAGGTCACATGTCAGCTAACTCCTTATAAGTGAAACTAGTAAGATTCGGCAAAAAAAGAAGAAATCAAATTGCTGACAAGTATGGCCAACTCATTTGAAAAATATGACATCTTGAAGTCTTAATGACTTGTAATATTATTTAAAATCATTTTAAAACCTGGCGCATATTTGAAGAACATTTGTAGTTCTTGGTGACATGTAAGATGATTTAAAAATCCTTGTGAAATCCGACATGACTTTGAAGAACATTTGAAAGTCTTGGTGACTTTGTAAGATTATTTGAAAATCATTTTAAAGTCTGACTAGTTTTGGAAGAACATTTCAATATCTTGGTGATTTTTAAGATTATTTAAATAATTTTAACATAATTTTAAGTTATTTGTATGTGTAGAGAATGGAAATAGTTATACTGGTACAAGTTGTTTATTTAAACAATTTTAAGTTATTCAATACATCAACATGGCAGATGGATGTGAAACACCGATGCCATGTAAAACACAATGGCACCAATCAATTTCCATCGTACGTGTTTTTCACTGACGTGTTTCATCTTTCATTCTTAGCTGATGCATGTGTAATTAACCCATTCAGAAAAATACCATGCACGGTCAATCACAGCATACAGACTACCCTGTCATTCTTCCTTCCTGTATTCTTTTATTCTTGCTTTGAAACAGATCACTCAGCATAATTTCCATTTTTGAAGTTCTAACTGGTACAAAAGGGCATTACTTATATGTTTTGTTTTGTTAACGTACGCCGTACAGTTATAATAAACCTTAGAAATGTGTTAACTGCTTTAAAACTTCTAAAATCTTCTCTATCTGATTTGAAAATATTAAGAAGATAAGGAATTTTGATTACCTGTTCAGAAAAATGCACAGATATGGTATTCGATTACAAAATGTATATATTTTTTTTACTTCATCTACTCCAAAAAGACAACTTCCAAACATGAACACTTCTTCCTATTAATACTTGTTAAGACATTGGGGGAAGTGATGCCTATGTCCAACCTTGTTGAACTTGAAGCACAAAAGTTTTCACTTCATTATTTTTTATCTTTTACTTTCTAGGTAAAAGTAGAAGCTCTCCAACAAAGAACATATGTACCTGTATTTCTAATTAGATTCTGAAGAATTACCATATATGATAGCATCCTTGTCCAGATACTAAATTCTCCTGCGTATGCCACTTCTGGTGTTATATTCCGAAACGGTACTTGCATGAATATAGGTCACATGCCAGCTAACTCCTTATAAGTGAAACTAGCAAGAATCGGAAAAAAGAAGAAGAAATAGGTGGACATTCATAAACTGAAATCAAAATGCTGACCAATATGGCTAACTCAATTGGAAAAAAAATGACTTTTCAATTCCTCATTGCTTGTAGGCATTATACTTTTTTTTACCTAAATAAGCAAATACACACACACCCACTTTGATATCTTGCACTTGGCAAAGTTTGAACTCCCAACCTTCCATTTGGGTGGATAACCCCCATATCATTGGGAAAAAGGCATCTTGGTATCATAGTAATGCTTGCTGATCATTTGTAAACTTCATATTACATTAGTTCTTGTTTTGATACAACACTTCTGCTTTAAAGTGTACCTTTATTTCTGGCTCCTTTTTTGTGAGAATAATCAAGGTGAGTCAAATAAATCCACTGCACTCTACATGAACATCTTATATCTGAGTCTGTATTCCAACTAGTTCTTCAGGGTGGAAAGGTTTTCAAGGCTCATGCCCTCAACCTAAGCCCAAGTAGTTGTCCTTCGGATGGATCTTGCAATAACTGCTTAATCTCTCTTGTTTGTATTGGGCTTGATTTTTGTATGTTTGATTGGATTTGGATTGTTTTTATCTGGGAATTTGTCCTAGGCGAAACTGCTTAGCCTTTTGCTTACCCTTCCTTTGGCAGTTAAATCTCACACTTCTTTTGTAAAGACATTCAAAGATTCACAAGCCAAACTATAAATGGATAATTCCAAAAAAAAAAATTTTGGACCTAGTCTGTACTAAAATGTGTATGTAAGAAAACTCCTTAGCATTGACGCATTTTTTTCTGATGGTGCTAACACATTCCACAATCTCAGGCACATCCTTGGCTCACAGATTCTGAGCGGGAGCAAATCTGCAGACTCATGAACTGCCAGAAGCTCTCATTAGAGGCTAGCACCCATGCAGCACAGAATGAGAGACTACCTCTCCGAGTGATAGTCCAAGTCCTATTCTTTGAACAGCTTCGGTTGCGTACATCAATATCTGGCTGGTTTTTTGTCTCTGACAATCTTGACAACTCACAAAATCCCAATGCGAACCTTGCACTCACCGCACAAGACAGAGCTGCGGGCATTGATGACGTGAGGGAATGTCTTTCAGAGCTTGAAAAGGAGTGTCAGACCATGAGAAGGGAGATTCAGAAGCTGGTGAAGACAAAGAGAGGTTGGAACATTTTTTGCAGACGAAAATCACAGCATAACAATTCTAAACCATCAAAGGCCACCAGTTTATAGGGACCACCACAGTAATACCCAAAATGGTTAGTTGGGAAATTAAATTTTGAAAGGTCAAGTAGCATGACATCATCTCGCAATGTCTATAATTACTTTTTAATTAAGGGTGAATCCTTTTTTTTTTTCCTGTTTAATAAATGATTGTTACATATCATTGTTTATTGATTAAATAATAGCCAGGTAGCTTTAGCATTATTCACATGGCCGCTTTGTAATTCCACTGTTCTTTTATCCATCATTTTATTCACAAGTTTTACTCTGAATAATTATGTTAAAAGGATAGCTTAAAAATGACAGTGATCTGGTAAAATGACTATGTTTTTAGAATCCATGAGCTTAAATCATGATGGAGGAAGTTTTTTTTTTTCTCACATGATATGGAGGAATAAGATAAGGGTTTGAATAGGATTCTTGCACTTTTCCATGGCTCATTGGAAAATATATCTGCTATAGAGTTAACCTTTCTTTAACTTTCTGCGTGTCCCAGAGCGAGAGATAAGTACTGAGTTTACTTTGTGATGGTCTCCTGGTCTATAGACCTGTAGAATAATATTATTAGGGTAATTTGTACTCCTTGAATGGTTTTCCTTCATGGATATGTTGCTGCTGTTTTTTTTCCCCCCCTTCTTTCTCAGCTTGAACTTTTGTGTTGTGATTAGTTTGGCCAATTAGAATTGGGTTAACAATGTTAATGCAGTTACGCTTAGCTATATTAGTTTCACTTGCACAGTCTAGTGTTGTGGACAAAATAATTTATTTTATTTTTGTGGGCTTTGCCTTCAAAATGTCATACACATTTCATCTCATTCTCTACTTGGAACATGGTTTCCAAGCCCTTGTGTTTGCTCCAGAACTTCGTTCTTGATATTTGTAGATCTATTCTTAATATCCACCATTGGGTTTTACTTACCTCCTCGTCATTGCGATTCAATGGAACAATGGAGATCTATTTTATAAATGAATGGAGAATTTTGATCCCAAAACATTATCTTAGCATTACAATTATGGAAATCTCATCTCGAACGGTCAGCTTCAAGTTTTGCAGGAAAGTGATTACAAGATTTGCGTTGGTGAATTGAAACAAGTAAAAGAAAGGAAAAGGTGAAACTTCCATCTTTGCCAACAGAGTTGCGATCTTTTTCTTCAATTTGCAATACTTAGCAGGGTGGAAGGTCTTTAGGAGGTGGTAGAACATATTCTTCTGCCGGCTTTCCATTCTCAACTACAAAAGCCATCTTTAACCCCCACATTGTATGAAGTTCTAGATGACAATGCATGAACCAGACACCTATGGATACATAGACAGGTTAGCATCTTCTTCAAAATGAAAAGGTGCTCATATATTTTCTCTGCTTTGCCTGAATATGCAGTCATTGATCTTAACAGACCCTTTTACAAAAGCTATGTGATTATTTGTCATGTTGTGAATTACGCACAAATTAAAATAATAACCTTAGTTAAAATTATCTAAATGTCTAAAAACCCATGACCTAGTATGCCTCTGCACTCCATCTATGTGTGCTTATAGTACTTTTGTATAAATTACCTGGATTATCAGCTCTGAACCTGATAGCAGTCCAACCTCCAGTAGGAACACCAACTGTATTTCTCTCTGGAGGATCAACCAAGTTGAATTTAGCTGGGTCTTTTTTGGGATCGAAGTTTCCAATTCCACTCCCAACAACAAAGAAGTTGAACCCATGAAGATGAAAGGGGTGCGATTCAACAGAGAGAAGATTAGTATCTTGTAAGATCAATTCAACAGTAGAATTGAAAGGCAGCTTACTGAGCCTGGTCCCCGTGGTGGTTCCAAGGTTAGCAGTAAGTGGTGCACCCGTGTAATTAAATGAAACAGGAGGCTGGTCTGGGAAGTTGGTTTTAAAAGCTCCTGGGATGTTGAAATAATGAGCCTGTAAAAGCCCCACCTTAGGCATCACAAATGTTATGTTGTTTAATGAAGCTACTACTTGTGTTCCATTTTGGCAAGTCGGGCATGGGTTGATTCCTATACCAATGGTGTAAAAAAGATGGCGGTCAACTTGAAGAGGGACTTTTGCTGGAAATCTTGGGGTGTTGAGACTTTTCAGTTTGCTATTGTAGTTCAACGCAAACTTGGTGTCATTGGGAGCTGGTAACTGGGGTAAGATCGGCAGAACTGTGTTTGGAATGCCTTTGTATTGTAAAATTGCTGTAGCAGTTTTGTTGTCCACAGTAATTTGTGCATCCATGAAAGCCCTGGCAGCCATGAAGTACCGGCTAGGAGATTGGTCAGCTTTAACGAGAACATTTGTGGTTTGGCCCGGAGTAATCTGTATGGTTTGGGTCGTGAAGGGCTTCACATAAACTGCATCTATCTCCACAACTGTCATGTTATGACCAGCTATGGAAAAAAAAAGCTCATCGTTAAGGGCAGCGTTGATGATCCTTAAGAGGTAAGTTTTACCATACACAACCTCCATGGCAAAGGTATCTGTTATAGAAAAAGCATATTATCACAAGTATATAAGATACAAGCACTTGAAGAACTCTATCTGCTTTCATAATCAGTACTAGAGTTTTTACATTTCTCAGAGCATGGAAAAAGTGGTCCTGGTTTCCCATTGATTGTATGAGCATCGGAGGGTTGTGGTGGCAAGCCCAATTTATTAGCTTGGTTAACAATTGTTTCAACATCATGATTCCACCATTCTCCTGCATGAAAAATCACATATTATATACACAGCTTCAAGTTTCTTGTTCTTATGTTTAAGAAGTCTGACCTAGAATTATATTTGTTTCCTGGTAAGGCTGAGGGAATGGAAAAGGAGTTCCTTCCTTCGGCATGATGACGATGGCGCCATAAACTGTGGCTCTTAGCCACAAGATATGTGCATGCCACCATAATGTTCCTCGTTGACCCGTAACGGTGAAATTGTAAACGTAGCTGCTGCCAGTCTGGATAGGACACTGTGTTATATATGCCGGTCCATCTGCCCAGCCGTTGCGAAATTGTTTCAAGCCATGCCTGCTTATGCCACCATAGACACAGAGTGATATGTATTAGTTTGCATGCATACAAATGTATATATCTGCATCTATATACGTATAGACATACCAATGAATAGAAATGTTGTATTGCGCATGGTTGGTGACATTCACAAGGACGTGATCTCCTTCTCTAACATAAATGGTAGGCCCCGGGAACATACCATTGACTGTGATGATTGGTTTTGCATTGCATAACCTGCTCACATTCTTCGCTTGTATCTATGGCTCCAGAAAGACGAAAACAAGAACAAGAAAAGCAGCTTATTATTATTATTATTATTATTATTATTATTATTATGTAAATGCACGAAAGATCATGTGAAAAATGAGTAGAAGATGAAGATATTGAAACCTACATTGAAGTCGTACTTCTTTAATGCTGCATTAGCAGGACAAGACAGTAAGATGATGAAGAAAGTGAAGGAAAAGAGACATCCTTGCAGCGATCCATAACGTTTAGCCATTTTTTTCTGGCAAAAGTCGCTGCTTCGTGAGGATTTGGAAATGTGAATAGTGTTTTTTTTTTTCTTTATGCAAGGGAATACTGGTTTTATTTTATAGGAGCTGATTTAGCAGGATCAGAAAAGCTGGTAGTGCAGCTTCAATGGACATTAGGTAAAGCAAGTGCAAAAAGTTGAACAAAGCTTTGAAGCAACTGAAACTGGATGTTGAGATACCTATGTAGTGTTTGTTACAAATACATATATATTGTATTTCTAGGGTATAAAATATTACAAATAGAGTACCCTGAAAAGTGGCAATGAGTGGACTTTATATTTATCCAGAATTCAAGAATATTCACTGAGATTGGTTTTTGCATAATAAGGGTAGTAGGTAAAGGACATCCCCATTTCATTCACATAATTCATGGGCATGGTCAAAAGATGGTTGGGATGTCCCTGTAAGCTGAGTTTCAAAACAAAATTCTTGGGTCCTAACCATTACTCCATCCTTGGACCACCCCACAATTGGGTTTTGACCCGTCATTCCTACACCTAGATGGGTGACACATCCTTGGGCCGCAAGGATCATGTGGCAGTGGCCTAGTTCCAGATGCATGTGAAATTAGGTTAAGGCTAGGTTTTCCGATTTGGGTCAGGTAGAGCCGGACGGATGGCAGACCAAACCCAACCCTGAAAGGGGGATGGCGCCCCATTTTTTTGTGCGTCTCCTGGGCTAGTTGGGTTAGGGAACTTAAAAAAAATGATAACCTTTTCTCAATTTACGTTGACCAAGCAATCTTCTAGCTAGAGCATGTTATGGCTTAAAATGGCTACCCAGCCCCCTCAGTCTAGTCTAATAAGGCTGTCTTTTTCAAGTTGTGATAAGATGAAATTGAACACCAATGGTTGAAGTTTTGGCGGTGTCTTTAGAGAAGAAAGAGGCTATTGGATCATGGGTTAGTATGGGAAGCTACACACTTGTTCAAGTTTGGAGTCGAGCTTTGTGCCATTTTTAGAGTTCTTCTGATGATTGTTGGTCACTAGTTGAAGAATGTGTGGATTGATTCAGAAGTTACACACTTGTTCAAGTTTGGAGTCGAGCTTTGTGCCATTTTTAGAGTTCTTCTGATGATTGTTGGTCAATAGTTGAAGAATGTGTGGATTGATTCAGAAGTTGCACCGAACTTCATCGAGGAAGCAAATAAAAACATCTTGCATAAGACCTTGGTGGAGGAATGTAAATCGCTCATGGCCGCAAGTGGTATTGAGATTGGACACTTATTGAAAGAAAGCAATTGTGTTGTAGATAAACTAGCTAACTTGAGTGCTGACCAAGACGTGCATCTTGTCACACTTCTCACCCCTCGGAGGTTATTAAGAACCTCCTTGCACACAACCTAATAGAAGTTGACTTTGAAATGGCTCAGTTTTTCCTTTTTCCTTTTTCTTTGTCTTTCTTTTCATGTGTACCAAAAAAAAAAAAGCATGAAAAAGTGGAGTTCAACAATAAGAATGACTAAAATGATAGCTAATTTAGTAATAATTAATAGTTGTATGAAACCCATTTGGATTAGGGCATCTTATTGCATGCAAGTATAACATATATAATAATAATGTTTCTTTTGTTTCAAATTTCATGTTATTAACACAACTCTCTTGTGTTTGATGTATAGATATATGCTTCCATTATATATCTTTCTGGAATTCTTTTGGTAGGATGCTTTTTGGGATCGATAGATATATCAGTTAAATTAATATAATCAACATAAGATTCAATGCTAGTACATGGAATGAGGATTCAATCAAAGACCACAGCAACCTTAGTTAATTTAGGTGGGTAAATTACAAATGCAAGTTTACCCATTTTAAGGATTACATCTCACCCCTAAGATTTGAATTTCATTCAATCAATTAAAGAATTTTGATGATTTAAATGATACGTAGTATTTGGTATACTTAAAATTATAAACTCATAAATTATAGTTGAAATGATGCGATTATGACTTCAATCATAAATTAGAAATATTTATTGCAACTGTAAAGTTATAATTTCAAACAGTAAAATTTGTGTTTGTCGACTTAAAATTAAAATTTTCAAGCAAAAAGCTATAAGTGCATATATTTGAGTTTTATTTTATTTTTTTTATTGAGCTATAAGTTAAAAGATAGCTCATTTGTTCTTGAACCTCATTTGTGTATCATACTAGTGCGCAGTTGGGTCCTTGGGTGGCTCTCAATTCTTGAACATTTTGGGGAGATTAACTAAGGATAATGCGCTTGACGAACAAAGGCACTATCCTTAGTTAATGTGAATGGCAAGAACTTTTGTTAGGGCCACCCATGGGCTAGCAACCAGCCCGAATCTGTTTCGGCCCACAGCCATAAGGGTTTGGCCCATCCATCTACAGAGTATTAAGTATAGGCCTGAAATTCAAGGCCTACAATAATACAATTCTAGGTCACAATTGTGTAAAATTGACCCACAACACAACTAGAACATGTCAAATGTGGCAAAAAAAAGGTCAAAAGGTAGTGTTGCACCATCTATAGATATATATGCCTTTGTTTGATTTAGCTTCTTTTTTTTTTGAATTTTTTTTGGCTTTAAAGCTTCTTAAAAAATCTGCTTAGTCTTCGTTTGACAACCTAATTTTAAGCCGATTTTTTGACTTTAAACCACTTTAAGCTACAAATTTAAAAGTTCGTTTGGTTTGAAAACTAGTGACTTTTAAATTATCAAAAAAACTAAATAAGCCAGATGTCAAATTCTAAGATTGTTCTTTAGCCTAAATGAGATTTTGCCAAATAAAAAAGCCAATAAGGTAAAAGTTAGAAATTGAAAAACGAGACCTTTTGGTTTTAAGCCAAAAGCCCCAAAAGCTAGCTTTAAGCCGGTTTACCAAACGAATACTTATTTAGCCTCTTACTGTAATCAATTGACTTTTTTACATTTTTTTACATATATATTTTATAAAAAATAAAAATAAAAATAAACAAAAAATTGATTACATGTTGAACCTTGTGAATTGCGTGAAATTAAGATACTCTAAATTCGAGGATTAAAGAGTTTTATAAAAGGCTCTTATCTGAAAAAAAAAAAAAAAAAAAAACAACGTGAATGATAGGCCAAACACATGCATAATTGGTTTACCAAGGGGGAAAAAAACGTGGGAGTCAAGCTGTCAGTTGTCATTTCTGCAACTAAAGAACAAAAATAAAATCAGATGCTATGTACCTAGAAATGTGAAGTAATTTTTACGTTGTCCAAAATTTAAAGGAAGGGAAAATTGCCCCGCCATTGGGTTGGCACAACCCTAACACTTTGTTACCAACTAAAGTGAGAGTTTGAGAAAGTTACAACCGAAGACGATTTTAGTTATTGATGTAAAGTTTAGGAGTAATTTGTCATAAGTCTAATTCTTAGATTTTGTAATACATTTTAGTTAATTTTAATCTTTTTAACTTCTTAAATCTATTGTTTTAAAAGTTTAAAGGGTTAAAGTAATTTAATTTAATGCTAAAAAATTTTATGAACAAAATTACACTTATGACTATCATTCTTTTAATTACTTAGTACAAATCTCTTGTCATATCATCACTACTTATTAACTCTTCACCGCCTAACAATTTTAGGTGACCGCCAGCCACTTTTTCCAGTGACCATTTTTCCTGTGACTATTTTTTTGGCGACCTCTCACAATTTACTTGTAATTTTTTCAACAACTTTTCTAACGATCTACGTAGCAAATAAATCTTACTGTTTGTTGTATTTGAACAGTAAAATTTATTTTTATTCTCTTCAACACTAGCTACACTAAAAATAAATTTCACTGTTCGTTGTATTTGAACAACAAAATTTATTTCTGTTCATAAAATCATATTATATTTATCTTCATCACCCTATTAGCCATCGAGATAATACAAAATAGTAAATGTTTACCTTTTTATGTATTCAAACAGATAATATTATCTTTGGTTTAATAGAGTTAGTCACCGAAAGTCGTTGAAAGTCTCCAGAGTTTATCGCTGAAATCATCGCCGGAGCAGATCGCTAGAACTTGATGGCGGTTGCTAGGGGTAGAGAGGTGGGGGTATTGAGGTGGGAGGATGGATATTTTGTATAGTTATAATATTTTGGTCTAACTTTACCCAATAAATTTTAAGAGTTAAAAGTCATGAACCTTACACCAAAAAAACTCCTAAATATTTTTTACACTTTATTATAAGATTCGCCATCAGTGTGTGCAGCTAAAATTGTACGAAGCAACTAATATTTTCCATAGAGGAGACCATTTGGTGATGTTGATATACTCTCGTCTTAAAATTCTACTGTTTATTTAAAGAATATAAGGTGGTATTGGCTATAAAATATACTGGAATTCATAAATTTATTATTTATTTAAACAAAAATGTTTGAATGTACCCATCAAAATGACAAGCATATCCCATGATATTCTAGCGGTTATTTGATACTTTTGATTTTGTTAAAGACCAATTTGCCCATTTTATTTGGATAAAGACGAAGGGATCTAAAATAATGGAGCACAACTTGACAAGAATTTCTCGTCTGAAGCACAGCTTGGAGTATGAAAGTGAAAGAAAGTTTAAGGGTAATATGGGTATTATTAGATTTACATAAAGATAAATATGAAAAGTCAAACTTTTATTTCTAAAAACTACATATAACATCATTCATCTCCGGTTATAAACAAATATTGTAAAAAATATTTCTAAATAATACATATCCAATAGTATATTTGTTATATTTTGCACCTACCCACAAATTTAAAAATATTTTATATCTGCTAATTTATTTATAGACGGTAAAAGATGCCCTATGAGTCTTCGATCATTATCATAATGCTCGTCTATTTACCCAAAACACCTTAAAACAAAACAATGGTGAGTCTCTTTTATTTTATTTACTTTTTTACCCTTTTTATTGAATTTCAGAAGTTGTGATTTTTTTCTATCAAATTTATCAAAATTTACAACATTAAATTTGTCATGTTATAAACTTTTTCATTGCTCAGATATTTTTTTGCTTCACTTTGGTTGTTCCAAAATTTTATTTTTAAGACTATAAAATAATGCGCGTGCGCGCGCGCACATACACGCATATATATATATATATATATATATATATATAACATAGTTTATTTAGAATAACTTTTTATTTTTTTTCTTTTTGTTGAAATATTTAATTTTTTTAAGTTATAATATTTGGGATGCCTTTTTAATTTTTTGAGAATAAAATTGACTTTTTTAATTATTTCAAATGCTATAGTTATTTCATTTTTAAAAAAAATTGTTTGGGACATGAAATCTTTTTCTTAAAAAAAGAATTGAAAAAAGTTAATACTTTTTTTGAATTCAAAACAGTACAACTTAAAATTTAACTTCTAAAAGAAAAGAAAAGCTAATTTTATAAACCCAAATAGGTTTGTTTGCATAGTTATCTATATGTCATCTTCAAATGCAAGAAGATGGATTTTAATTTAGGGGGGTGCAATGGTATTTTCCTTAATAAAAAACCTTGGAAAGAGAAATTCATAGAATTTCAAAATATTTAAAACCAATACTATTATTATAATTATAAAAACTTTTCAAGACTTGGGGGGACTATGTTCAAACTAATGCATCTTTTAATTAACTTTCACAAAAGGGTTTTTCATGACTTGGACATGTGTGTACCTTGGTTCCTTATTTTCAACTTTCTCCCATGTTTCAGCATCATGTAAAGGAAATCCATTCATGGCCTCATGGGTTCACACACACAATTCCAAAACAAAAACTCCTCCTCAAACTTACCCTTCATCCACCAAATTCTTTTGGTGTATTTTCAAACCAGTGGCACCCCTCAGCTGCAGACCTTGAAATCAAACCATTGCAAGGAAGCACACATCCATGCAAACCTTGAAATCAAACTGGTCCTAAAATTACATATCCTAAAATTAATTACCTAAAATTGCCTATCATAGATACTTGGATTGTTAGGCCTTGATTGGAAAATTTGGTTTTTTGACTTTTTAGCTAAAAATGCTAAAAAGTCAAGATTATCTGTTTGGCAAAAAAGCTAAAAAGCTAAAAAGCCAAAATATCAAATCAAAACACAAACTTCCGAAATATTCTTTTTACCAATTTTAAAATACAGTAATATCCATTATTCATAACTTATTTATTACCACTATTAACTACGTAAATTGTTAATATCACATATATAGAAGGATAAAATTGTTCATTTTGAACAAAAAATAAAAAAGCTAGTTTTTTATTCAAATAACCAACTTCAAAAATGTTAGCCTAAAAGCTAAGTTATCAAATAACATACTTTAAATCCAATTTAGTTTTTTGGCTAAAAACATAGAAAAAAAAATAAAGAGCTAGCTTTTAAGATAGTTACTAATCGAGGCCTTAATATTATTAGTGCACTATTTTTTTTTATATAAAATGATATTTAGTTGAGAGTAAAATAACTTAAGAATAAATTATGTTGTTTAATTTGACATAATTTTAATAAAATTATTATAAAATTATATAAAAAAAATAAAATAATAATAATTCTGAGACTATTAAACTCACCTCGACACTAATAATCCCAGAAATGAAGGCTTATGGTAAGCAAGCAAACCCTATTTGTGTTGGTGCCAATAAGAGGGACAATTTGATAGTCAAATCACCATCTCAATTTAGCAAACAAAATAAGGAATTATAAAAAATTATTTTTATATAGTTCAATTTCACCTCCATTAACCCTCAAACATGCAAACAGGCTGAAGAGATTGGCTAAGCAATCAAAATTTAGGATTTAAAAGTTTGTTGCTTTTAAAGTTTTAGATTTGAAATCTCATCAACTTTTATGAGGCTAATTCATGTGAGAATTTGTCTTAAAATTAATTAGATTATTTGATAGTGAGAACGGTGAAGTTGATTCTTTAAAAATTAATCAAAATAAAATAATCTTAATCTCAAGCTACTCGAACACTCTGAGATCAGTAATACTATACACACAGATAATTAATCACAAACCAACTATAAAAATTAAATATTAAACATTTATTTACACTAAAATTTATTATATTTATCAATTCGAACATGACTAGATGATCAAGATTAATTTTAATTTCTACAATTAATTGTCTGCCTACAAAACATTTTTTCCCTCATATTTATAAAAAGAAAAATGCCTATCACATTGTACTGAAATGACCCTGGCAATTAAATTGGTCCTTCACCTACCGACGGATCGATGTCATGTCCCTCTGCAGCATTTTCCATTGTCCCATTTGTCAAATGATGGATGCTTCTTCTTTCTCACTTTAGAGGCCCCTCCCTTCCTCCCTCCAACCGACGCAGTACGTTTAGTCTAATTTATGTTTACTGTGTTTTTATTTTTATTTTTATTTTTAATTTTTTTTATAAATTATAAATTAAAAAGTTAATAATTATTTTTGTTTTTAAAAAAATATAAACTATTTTCAAAATTTATTAAATTTTTGTAAACTAAAAAAAATATGTTTTTATTTATTTTGTAAATAAATTTATAATCTACCTTTTGTTCTTCACTACTTTCGAACAATGTGACTGGAGAAGGGTGATCGAAAAATGTGTTCGAAAGTAGTGAAGAACAAAATGTAGATTATAAATTTATTTACAAAATAAATAAAAACATATTTATTACTATCGCCTCCAACTACTATATTCGGTTATCATTTTTGGCCACTATTTTCGATTATTAAATATAGCGACCGCCTCCAATCACCATCGCTATCTCTTACTATCATCACCGGCTAACACTTTTAATCGTCACCTTTGACCATCAAAACTTTTTAAACATCTATATAGTAAACATATTTTTATTTTTTTATAAAAATAAATAAAATTTTGTTTTTTGTTCATTGTAAATGAAAATAAAAATGAAAAACAAAAAACTATAAACCTTACCAAATGGAGCCTAAAAATCACGAATAAAGATAAAGTAAAATCAAAAGAAATAAAAGACAAATACGATTAGGATATGTTTTTTATTATTCTAATGTAAACATATTCTCGTATTATTTTAATGTAAACATATTCTCATATTCAAAAATTTATCAAAAACTGTGAAAAAATAAATAAAAATAATTTCTAGATACTTTCTAGCCTTACACGACATGTATTCTTGCATATTTAGTTCATATTTGTATTTGATATTTCTTTGATACTCGTACATAGCTATTTTTGAAGTATTTGTGCAATTTATATTGGTCATTTCGTTTATTGTATTGATGCTGTGTATGCTGCGCATTTCTCATACCTTGACACCAAATAAGTAATATTTTGAAAACTAATCGATTATGTGTCTAGTGTGTTGTATTAAACTCTAATTAAAAGTAACGAATATAAATACCCGAAAACGAGTAGGGCCATGAGTCGAAACTCCCAATAATTGACACTTTGGCTTCTTGATGATCCAATGATCTTGGTGCCTGTACCCTCAGAACTGCATGCCAAATTCAGTATTGTACATGCATTTGGGGGTTGTCCTTGGTCTTTAGATAATTTTGGCATCTTAGATTTTCCTTATTCGTACACTAAAAACATTCAGTGTGTGTGTACGAGTTGGTGCTCTTTCTGATGGCATGGGACACCACTATATGCATACATATGTCTATCTATATATGCATATTGATTGAAAAAAATAAAAAATAAAATCAACTAATAACAAAT
>JAULJZ010000020.1:7951940-7970604 GCA_032270985.1 Heliamphora pulchella | reverse complement strand
TTTCAAAATTTACAAAATTTTTATAAACAGAAAAAATGTGTTTTCACTTGTTTTGTAAACAAGTTTTGATTGTATCTTTTTTTTTCACTACCTCCGACTACTATATCCGGCTACCAATTTCGACCACCATATTCGGACACTCTCTCTGACCATCGTCTCTTGCTACCATATTCAATCACCACCTCCAACCACCACCTCCGATCATCACCTCCAAACACCCGCTCTAACCACCACTTCTGACTACCATTTTCGACCACTATTGCTATCTCTTACTATTATTTTCGAATAACACAACCGACTATTACCTCCGATCACTGCATTTATCCGTAACCTCCAATTACCACTCTTTAAATATTTATGTGCTAAACATATTTTTTATTTTTTGTTTTTTGATAAACAAAAAATAAAAAATTGTAAACGTTACCAAACGAGGCCTAATCCTCTCTTTTCCATGATCTAATTAAACAAGAGGATAGATACTTCTCCTTATTTCCTTTCTCTTTTCTTCACTTCCTTTTTGCAACTACCATTTTTCTTTCTCTCCATTTTGTCAAGTCAAACCAAAGCTTAACTTATACTCTTAGTAATAAGAACCTTATCTCTCTTACTCTCTCAATTTACAATCAATACATTGGGAATGGAATGGAAGAGAAATCGTAGCTCAGGGCTGCAAAACTGAAACCCTAACATCAAGTTGAATAATGGAGCACTCCCGTATTAATTTCAATAATGATACAATAATCAACTTATTTTACTAAATTAATTAATCATTTGACGTGGCATGTTAATTATTCTATTGTGTTGAAATTTTAGGACACAAATCTCCTAACGCAACGAAAAAAAAAACGTAATCTACGATCCATACAAAACAAATAAAGAATAAAATAAGAATATTCAAGAAGAACACAAGATATACATGGTTTGCCTGACTGCTTATCTCATCGAGAGAACAAGAAGAAATAATCTATTATTATCAATAAGGATTATAAGAACTAACTCTCCACTCTTTGATTTCTAAATCTGAGCCTTACTTTAGTGTATCTGAGCATCTCTTTACACTCTTTGGTTCCAACATGAGTTTTTCTGGTGTATCTTCACATTATGTCTTATTATCAATGTATCTTAGGATTTCTGGTGCTCAAACCCCATTTATATATACCCAAAATTAGGTCAAGCCATGCAACGGCCGCAATCCTAACCGCCTTAATAAAACGTTATCCTGTGCGTGAACCGCTCGAGCAATCTATAGTCCGCTCGAGCAAACTCTCTTGAACTGAATTGCCTAAAAATACGAGACACAATCCCAGCACAGTGGTCAATGGTTGTTGGCTATATATTTCTCTATTAGCAAAAAGAACCCCTCTCTCTTTTAGTAAGACGACCAACTTTTGCATGTTCAATTGTTGGTTGTTACTTGAATTTATGTTGTGTTGTCACTCTAGCTCAAAAAACTGTTTATTTTATCTTGTAAACAATAATTATATTTTTATAAGGTATTATTTTTGCTTGATTTATATGTATGACTAGATTCATGAAAACTTGGTGTGATAAGAGTCTCGTAACACTATTTGTGTATCAAGTTGCATCTTATATACATTGCACGTCACCACACCTTCTACATGTTATGGTGTAGTTAGAAATTTTATTCGATAGTGTCATTTAAACAATTATTATGTTAGATTATTAGTTCTACACGATCTATCAAAATTATTTTTAATAAAATATACTATAATATTATATGTTTTCAATAACTTAACTAAAAATATTTTATATTAAAAATATTTTATACTTGTCAAGTATATGCTTAGTGGTGTCAAATATCTTCAAAGTTCAAAGACTTCACTTCACTATTCATAAAAATTTCCAAAATGTTATATTTGAGTGGAAACAATTGACCGTTGAAGATCATGTGATTATTTCCTCCACGATGGAGCAATTATTCCATGTCCCATTTTAATTTAGGCTAAATATTTGTGTGGATCCCATTACTTTTCACATGGGATCCACATAAATATGTGGCTCAAGTTGAAATAGAGTCAATGCTTCATGGGATATGGAATAATTTTTCCTACATGAGGTGCGATTGCCATCGCGCAACTATAGTTGGCCGCCTCTTTTATTTTTTAGCATCCGAAGTGCTACCACACGTGAGGCCTTTGGTAATGGATTTTTCATCAATAAATAAATAAATAATTAAATGCGAATAATTTAGTCTTACTTTTGCATAGGGAGTTACAATACACTCTCCCCCTCATCTCTCTATGTTGAGTGTGCGTTATGTATTTTACGAACCCATATAATTAAGATTTCATAATTATATAGCAGCTAAGATTTTTGAGTTTGCCTATAAATATAAATCTTATAATCTTAGCAGGTGTGTAGAGTTGAATCAAAAAGTGTAAAAATGTAGAAAGATATGAAAAATTACCGAGAGTATAGAAATAACTCTTGAGCTGAAAAACGGGATATGTTCCAAGGCTCGAGTTGTGAGTGTCGCATTTTGGGCTATTTTTTTATATAAGAATTGTACACTCTATGGTTATAATAAATTATCTCTTGCACCCGTAAACGTAAGCAGATTGTGCCGAATCACATAAATTTTACGGTGATTTTTTCTTTATGCATAATTTGTACTTTCATTCGTGTTCGAAAATTGGTGATCAAATCCAACAATCTAAATAATTAGAATTCTGCTAGTAACAATATGCTTGTTCCATTACACACACGCACGCGCGCGCACACAAAAGCAGTAAAAAAAATGAAGAGAAAAGTACTTGAATAAGCTAGAATTAATTAATAAAAGGGAAATTTAATATGAATCTAGTACTTAACAAGTTACAACTTGAAAAGGAAACCAAACTTGCAATTGAAGGGAGTTGGGAAACCTCACATATTGAGGTCATTTGCAGACAGCAATTTACAAAACAAATCCATTCAAATCAAATTTTATGGTGATTTTTTTCTGTCTTTTTTTTTTTTAGTGAAGTTAGCTCCTTTGCATTGCTAATCTCCCCCTACTATACTTCTCTATGAAGCAAAAGCCCATTTCACCTAGAAATATCATAAGTTTGAGGGTAACCAAGCTGCTCCATCTCCCAGCTCAGCTTTGAAGCAGCTCTTTCGTGGCGAGGAACATAATCCTATAATAAGAAAAATAAATAAATGAAGCATAAAAAACTAATAACTAGCTTTTGTTTTTAAATTCAGTATTCACTAGAAACATCAATTATATAATAAAACAATCATTTTATATAGGCAAACTTTATGGCACTTGCAAAATGAGAAGTTAATTAGTAGCATGGATACATGTACTTGTTATATAGGTACGAAACAAAGACAAAAACATACCTACACGTCAATTTTCAAAAACTGCAGTACATGACATGTTTGAAACATGTTAAAAATTATATTTTTATATATTTATTATGTATCAAAGATATGAATGTTAATGAAAAGTATACGACATATCACTAATTAAATTAAAATTATTATTCTATTTTTAAATATTTTGAAATATATTTAGCGCGCATAAATTGCATCCCGAATAATACAAAATCTTGCTACTACGAAAATATTCAACAAATAAGATGTGAGAACAGGGTTCAAGTAGTGCCGTTAAAGTGTTGACTGTGCTTTTAGGAATGTCTAAGTGAATGTTGGCGTCTAATACGAGTTTCTACCACAACATGCCTCCTCTGTAAAAGTGTCTATGCTTCTTAGATGACACGTGAAAGTAAAAACAAGGGTGGGGACAGAGATAAACATACTAATTAAGCTCTTAATGTTGGATAAGAATTTACGAATGTATATGCATTATGAGTTCCTATAGAGATGACGTTAATTATTTTTTTTATAGTATTGCCATTCAGCTGAATATGTAGAAAATCATGTTCATGTATTTAAATGCAAGGAATACCCGTTCAGTGGTTCCAAATATCCAATGACCTTGAAAGAAGGGATCACACTGAAGTGGATGCTGGAAGAACAGAAATTGAACTGTAGCAGCCAACAATTTCCAAGGCCCACCAACTATTTAAGTAAACTTTTCTCATTTTACAGCAGAAGAGGCATCAAATGATGCTATGTGCCTTGAATCCAACTCGTATTACTTTATTGCCCATTCAGTACCCTCTTGACCCAATTAATGGGTCCGAAGGCATAGCCCCAGTCTACAATCCCAACGTGTTTTATTATATTGGGTATTTTTTTGACCCAGTCTCTTTTGAAGTTTCATATGTAAAGCATTGTATGTGTCCTCTAAGGTTTATTATGTATATGAGTAACGAATATTATTGGCTTCCTGTATTCTCCGTCTTCATAGTGATTTATTTGCCAGTCTTCATCTGTGGATGCAAGTTTACAAGCCGAACCACATAAATTCTTTGCATACTGTGCGTGATTATTCTATTGTTTATTATGGCTTTATTTGTTCCGTAATAACAAACTATTTGATGCAAACATAAGAAAGTTAAAAATAAAGGAATATACATTTAAGTCGCTAAGTAGGTTGAAGTAGACATAAGAATTTAACAGAGAAAAAGCATGTGAGGAGATGAAATTTATTTCAATAGGGTAATACTACCTCTAGTTTCTTCACTAATTCCCTTGCTGTTGGTGCAGATAGAATGATTTGCCGTGCACTTGGACTTATGAAACCTTCTTCCACAGCTTTGTCAATAAATGACAGTAGTGAATTATAGAATCCATCCACATTCAGCAACCCTACCTACAAAAATGGAAAAACACAAAACATGCATTTGTTAGCTCGAAACCAATGTTGGTTGAGTAGAAGGAACAACCGATGACAGTGCAGATCATAAATGAAGGTACATCAGACATTAGTTCTCGGCTGTCCAGATGTGAGGTAACTCAGGCCCAGTTAAGTTAGCTGGTAACGAAACACCTGGATTATCAAAAAAAAAGTATTACCGGCTTATCGTGTATGCCCAGTTGAGCCCACGTTATCACTTCAAGTAGCTCTTCAAGAGTCCCATAACCACCTGAATGCAATAAAACATGAGTTTTCTTTAGTCTGAGATTGTTAATAGTTTAGTTATACTGAAAAATGAAATTACTTCAACAATAAATTCCTTCCTTTTCTTGTTTTTATTCTTCCCAAACATGACATATAAACTTTAGAACCAAATGACACACCCTCAGACAGCTCAAGAATATGTTCCTCAAACCATTGCTAACATTTGCTGGTCAGTTATAAGTTATTGATCGAATCGTTAAATTATTGACAGTGATAAATCCTCCACAGTTGGTTAAAATACAATTGCTTGATTTGTTTTAGATTTTAGTCCACGGTTCCGGTTCCGGTTCTGAACCGAACCGGACCGAGATATTTAATTCAATATATATAATATTATATTTATAACATATAAATAATTAAATATCACTTAAGGGCTAAGGCCAAGGCATTCAATTTTTTTTTTTGGAGTAGAACAAAAATCGTATTTGCTACTATGCTACCACTCCCACTTATGCTACCGTTTTTTTTTTATGATACTGAACATGAGCTACTATTTTTTTGCTGCTTATTATGTTGAACATATTGCTCAAGCTCTACTGTACAATTATGGTTTATGGAGCTCTACCGTAGCTCTGTTGAAAATGTTGCTGCCTATTATGTTGCTACTATTTTATGTAGCTCTATTATTTTTTTTTAAAATTATATATTAATAGAACTGTGATTTTGAATCGGAACCGAACCGTCAATAATAGATTTGGTTTGGTTTGGTTCCACAAATTACACGGTTTGATTTAGTCCTAAAATTACTGAAACCGTATGAATCGGTTTGATTTCTAGTTTTATTCAAAGCCGGTCCAAACTGGACCGTGTACACCCCTATAAATAGATATACATATCTTCTTCTATCTGGTTATCAATAGTCTTATAGTAACTTACCCAAAGGATTGCTACAACAACAACAAACAAATATTTTTTCTTTCAGATCTAGGATCAAACATTTAGTCTACAGTTTCCTAAGAAAAGTGTTTAGGCAACCAAAACAAATTGATTATAATCAAGCCATGGGGTGTTTCAAGTTTCACATAAAGGGCAGCCAGTTCTTTATTATAATTTTGGTGAAATCTCATACGGGGGAGAGAGAGAGAGAGATAATCAATTTTCTATGCTAGAAATAGTAAAATAAAAGAACCTGAAGGTCTTTTGCTTCTATAAATCACTACTAGAGTTTTGGTGCAAAAA
Organism: Heliamphora pulchella; assembly: GCA_032270985.1. Taxonomy (NCBI): domain Eukaryota; kingdom Viridiplantae; phylum Streptophyta; class Magnoliopsida; order Ericales; family Sarraceniaceae; genus Heliamphora; species Heliamphora pulchella. The sequence continues at coordinate 7,964,390 of JAULJZ010000020.1, read as the reverse complement.
TAATACCTTTCTAAGGCTTCATACACTACTAACCTGGTAAGGCAATAAAAGCATCTGAGTGCTTAGCCATCTCTGCTTTCCTTTCATGCATATCTGCAACTGCCTTTACTTCCCCCACTGTTTCGCCTGTTAACTGCAAAAGGGTACCAATACCCAGAAAGCTAAAATTGTTAAACAGAGTTGAAATTTTTAGAGAGAGGAAGGAGAGGCAGGAGAGAAAAAAAATTATTGGCTATGACCACATGGTGACACATGTAGTTCGGGAGCCGCATGATCATGTGAATTCACTATATTTAAAAATAAACTCTGGATAATCATGTGAATTCCAAAGTATATTTCAAGAGCCATATAATCACATGAATCCATTATATTTAAAAAATACAGTTCAACTACATATACAGAGGTTAAACCACAGAACTAATCACAAATTACTGTTTCTTATTTGTAAGAATGTGATTTATTCAAAAAAATATAAATAACACACATTTTTACAGGTAAAAATAGTAATCGGTGGTTAATTTTATAATTTAACTCTGTTTACTTAAATTTTCTTTTAAAATTAATTGAGAGGACCAAAAATTACTCCAGGGAGAGAAACTGTATATTTGTATCGATTTCTGTGCACTTGTGCAGTGAAGCAATGATGAGACTTGCAGCAATGGTGTACTTTAATCCAAAAGGACCAAAACCCATGAGTTAGCACTCCCACAGCCATTGTTCATAGACCACCATGTTTGTGTGTGACACATTATACAGATATATATATATATATATATATATGCTACATGAAATAGAGAGAGAGAGAATTTAAATCTTGGAAATAAATGCTAGTGAGACAAAACCACGAGGAAATGCTCATAACTGAACTGATCAAATAAAGTTGAAACAGCAGAAAAGGTAAAGATCATAGGAACATTTGGGACCCAAAAATATATAAAAGTGGTGAAATCCACTGTGGTTATATGAAGAATACCAAGAAAGAACTTATCAAGGAAATGGACCAAGAAAAAAACAAAACCTAAGAACTCACCAATTTTTTTTTAATACCAAAAAAAAGTTAAAAAGTAATGGCATAAAGGAAAAAAAATAACCTTTAAACAAAACCATGAGGAAGATATTATGGGGAGAGATCAATGCAAAAGAAAAAGAAAGTAGCTAGACAAAAAGTAAGAATAACAAAAGGTTTGAAAAGAAAGAAAGGAAGATAACAAAATGAAAACAGAACTAAACCCAAGCCATGAGAAAAATCTACCTAAAACCCAAAACAAACAAACAAAATAAAAAACAAAAAAAATGGAAAAAAACAAGGAAAAGAGACGACTAACAGTACATTATTGGATACAACAATACCATTTTTATGGGTATTGTAGGCTCCACATGCAATCAATGGCTTAGATGTATTTTCTGTGCAGTTTGTAATTGATTTTCCGTGTACAAATTGTTTTCCTATTTGATATTCATTTAGAATTTTTTAATAAGAAAAGGTTTATGACTTTTTTGGGGTGTAGGCTGTGTAGCACAGTAACTGGCATACCTCTCGAGGCATGAGCGTCTTGGGAATAACTCTGCAGAGAGACAACAACATGACAAGAATTAGTTGTAATAGAGAACAAAACCAATAACAAATACAAACCCAAGTCTTGATCTTGCTTCTTAATAATTAATGTTTTCTTTACTGTTATCCTTAAGTTTAATTTGAGACTTTTGAGGCCCAAACTTGGAGTGGAAGAGAAGGCAAGGCAGCTCACCCAATGACATGCCTACCACCATCATGAACAGCTTGTGAAACCAAACCCATTAGGCCTATGCTGCCACCCCCATAAACCAGATCAATGTTCCTTGAGACCTTGAAAGAAACCAAAGCCAAATCAGCTATTTAAGCAACTCTTTTGGAAGAAATAGTGGGATTGAGCTAAAACGTGTATATTATAGAATAAAACCCATCTGAAGATTCTGAACTAACGTTACCCTAAAACCATCTTGAGATAGCATAGATGAAAAGAGAATGGTAAATTCTGATTCCTTAGTGTTCCAAAAAATATGGCATTGGTTATTATATATTCTTATCTATAAAAGCCGCCTCGCTTTGGGCATGACTTGGGCATCTTAGGGCCTTGTTTTGGTATTTTGTGGACACCTCGGTGCCTTACTTAAGCACGATTTGGGCACCTCGGTGTCCCGCTTAGTTTCACAAATGAAAACTTTGTCACTCGTTGGGCAAAAATTATTGTAATCTTCTTGTCATAAACTTGAGCGCAGTTGGGTACAGGGGAAGGATCCACAATAAGAAGAAAAAGACACTCATATTAATGCAAGGATTTGCAGGAAAACTTTTCCAGAGCAGAACACTTGGAATGACTATATAATAGAGAAATCAACAATGGTGTAGGCTTCGATTGAAATTTCTAGATTAAAATAAAATTAAAAAACTTATGAACCAAATTACGATTTAATGAAAAACCCACCGCAAATCCAAAAATAAAAAACTGATGAGCAAAATTACAAAACAGCTTTCTTCATCATTTAATGCAAAACCCACCTCAAATCCAATAGAAAAAAGCGCTAGGAACGTGATTCTAAACGAAACCCATGAGGTAAAACAAGCATTTGTTAAAAAACCCAAGTGAAGAAAGGTTCCAAATCAACAATTAATGCCGTAAAATTAACTCTTATGGAGAAATAAAAAATGCCAAAAAAAAAAGTAAAGAAAAACAGAGCGCCATTGATGTGGTGAGAAGGGAGCAATACCAATTCCTTGCCAAGCTCGATAGCAGCGTCTCGGTAGCTACTCTTCTTGCCCTGGCTACTCCCGCAGAAAACGCAAATCCGCTTGAACTTGGATTGCTTCGTTTCGCTCTCTTTCTCCATTGTTGTTTCTCTCTACCTCTCTGTCTTTCTCACTCTGGACTCTACTTACCTACCTATATATAAATATATACATATATATTTTACAGGAACAAAGATTGGGATTCAACCTCGCAAGTGAGATATCGTCCACGCATATCTAAACACATAAAAAGAGTGAGATGTTTTGCCGGCAACTTTATCGAAAAATCCTTTTGACAATCGAATTAATACTAAATTTAAAGAGAAAAAAGTGAAAAAGTATTTTAACAGACTTTTTGCTATAAGAATAAGAGTACATACTTTTGTCCATTGGTTATTAGACTTTTAATAGGAAAATATATTTTTTACCCATTTTTTACCCGCTTTGAGGGTCGAACTTAATCCGATTCGAACTTAACCCGATTCGACCCGAGCAAGTCGGGTCATCCTTTTCATGCCCCGGTTATAGTTGCTATCTTGACGGTGATCTATCATAATTATTATACATTCATGTCTTTTTATATGTTTTTTTTACCATGTCAGATTATTTATTTTCCTTCGGTCTTATATGGGATAAGGTCAATCATTACTGACATTCTGACCCAGATGGCAGTTTAACTGCCTCCGACTCTACAACAGACCTAGCAAGCTCAGACCCGATGAGTCCATACCCAACTATTGCATTAAATGCAGCAAAAAAAAGGGACATAAAAGTCAACAAATAGCAGCAAACAGAAATCAAGCAGATTAGCTTCTTCATCATGTGCGATCTGTTGATGCTACTTGCATTGAAGTCAAGATTTGCTGTACTTGCAAATCTGTGTATTTAATGTAATGTCTCATCTTCTCCCCCATAAAATGGTGTGTGTGTGTGTGTGTTGTGTTGTATAGAAATAGAGAGAAGAATAGAAATCAGTAAAGTGTGCGAGTGTGTGGGCAAAGGAAGTTTGTGTGAGTTGAGTCTGAGTGAAACACTGTATCTCATCTTCCTTCTTCTCCTCCTCTATTCTCATAATATAGTGAAACTCTCTCTCCCGTGGACATAGGCTAAATTGGCCGAACCACGTAAACTTTGGTGTCGCTATTTTTTGTGCATGCTTGTTTCAATTTCTCACATATAACATCAATAAAGTGGTATTAGAGCCTCGTTGGAGTTTTTAAAGCTTACTGTTCAGAGCTACCCAGAAATTAAGTTGCTTAAAATCAATGTTTGGGCATACCAGTGTGTTCTACTCGTCGAGACGATTCCGACGACATATTACACGTCAAAAATGGAGTTAAAACAAGCCCTCTAGCTCCATTTAAAGTGTTTTAAAATTAAAGCAACCAAATAGGGCCTTCTCTGGCTTGTTTAGTGAGGAAGTCGATCCATTCATCGCCACGTAAGGGCCACGCCAGCACCCAGTTAGTGCCTCGTCAGCGCCACGTCAGCGCCAATAGGTGCCACGTCAGCACCTATGCAGCGCCACGTCACGCCACATAGGTGCCGCGTCAGCACCCATTTAGCATCATGTCAATGCCCGGTCAGCGCCACGTTAGTACAATAGCTGCCACGTCAGCTACCAGCAGCCACGTCGCTGCCACGTCATCCGGTGTTAGCCCAGAATTGTTTTTGACATATCTTAGGCATTTCAGGTTCGATTTAGACGTTTTTAGAGTAGTTCCTAAGATTTTTTACTATTCTGGACACAATCGTGTGCTCCATTTTTTCAAAATCCCACTCTTAAGGCACTGTTCTAGCTAATTGGAATCTAAATCCAAGCCCAATCCATGGAATATTCGGGATCGGGAGCTATGATAAAGTTGGCGGCCTCTAATTATTCCATTTGGAGACCTCGAATGAAGGATCTCTTGAATTCTAAAGACTTGACTAACCCCTTGGAAAAAGAAGGTGCAAAACCCGAGTCAATTTTTTAGAAAAACTGGACCAAAATGAACAATAAGTCCATTGGTCAAATTAGACAGTGGATAAACCATAGTGTATTTCACCATGTTGCACAAGAGACCAATGCCTACGCCCTATGGAAGAAGTTAAAAAACATGTATCAGGCCAAGACTGCTCAAAACAATGCCCTTTTGATGAAGCGGCTAGTGAATATGAAGCTAAAGAGCGGAACCTCTGTAGCTGAGCACATTGGAGAGTTTTAGAACCTCGTGAAATAGCTCGACTCCACCGAATTTAATGTTAGCGATGAAATGCAAGCCCTACTACTGCTCAGTTCGTTGCCAGACAACTGGGAGACACTGGTGGTCTCCCTCAACAACTCAGCTCCAAATGGAAAGCTTACCATGTCAATGGTAAAATACGCTCTATTCAATGAGAAAGTCAGAAGAAGAGAAGCACGAATGGACGAGTCACATGCCCTTCTCACCGAAAACAAAGGAAGACCTTAAGAAAATGTAAGAGACAGAAGCAAAAGTAGAAACAAAGGATAGTCTCAGTCTCGTGACAAATCTAGTGACCGCAAAAATCAACAGAAAGGTAAATATAAATGTTATTACTGTGATATTCCTAAACATGTAAAGAAATATTGCAGAAAATTACAAAAGGATCAAGGGCAAAGCAGCAACCAGTCAAAGAACGAAGAAGGTGAAACCTTAGTCACCCATACAAGAGAAGTAGCACTATTTTCAATCGTTGAAGAGGCGTGTCTCCACATTGCATCCCAAGATACCAAGTGGGTGGTACACACAGTAGCATCATACCATGCCACTCCCCACAATGATTTCTTCACTTCGTACAAAACTGACGATTTTGGTACAGTGATGATGGGCAACACTAGTTTTTCGAAGATCGTAGGAATTAGCGATGTACAGATCAAGACCAATGTTGGTTGCACCATAGTATTGAAGGACGTCCAACATGTGCCCGACCTTCGACTCAATCTCATTTTCGGGACAACTCTTGATCAACAGGGTTACGAAAACTACTTTGGCAATGGCAATTGGAAGCTAGTAAAAGGAACCATGTTTGTCGCTCGAGGACACATGTATGGCACATTATACAAAACCGAGGTGAAAGTTATTTCTGACAGCCTCAATGTAGTGGAAGACAAGGCATCACAAAATTTGTGGCATAAAAGACTCGAACATATGGGGAAGAAATGGTTGCTCTCGCTAGCAAAGAAGGCACTTATCCCAGTGCCCAAAGGTACTCAACTTAACCCTTGTGATCATTGTTTATTTGGAAAATATCATAGAGTCTCATTTAATTCTTCTACCAAGAGAAGATCAGAGTTGTTGAGTCTGGTACACTCTAATGTTTGTGGTCCCATGGAAGCAAAAAGTTTAGGCAGTAACAAATATTTTTTAACATTTATTGACGATACTTCATGAAAAGTGTGGGTGTATTGTTTGAGAACAAAAGATCAGGTATTCGAGAATTTCAAGATATTCCACGCCATAGTGGAAAGAGAAACAAGAAAGAAGTTGAAATGTCTCCAATCTGACAACGGAGGCGAGTACACCTCAAGGGAGTTTGAGGCATGATGCGCTGATCATAGTATCCGACATGAGAAGACGGTCCCACGTACCCCACAACACAATGGCGTAGCTGAGAGGATGAATTGAACTATCATGGAAAGAGTCAGAAGCATGCTCAGTCTGGCTAAGCTGCCTAAGCCATTCTGGGGTGAAGTTGTTCGCACCGCCTGCTACCTCATCAACAGATCACCATCAATTCCATTACAGTTTGAAATTCTAAAAAAGCTGTGGTCTGGTAGAAATCCTTCCTACTCTCATCTGAGAGTGTTTGGGTGTAACGCATTTGCACATGTATCCAAGGAACAAAGATAGAAACTTAACATAAAATCAACTCCATGTATTTTTATCGGCTATGGAGATGAAGAATTTGGATACAAGTTATGGGATCCAGAAGCTCATTAGAAGCAGGGATGTTATATTTCAGGAAAAATAGGTATATTAGGACTTTGAAAAGCCCACAAAATTTAATAGTTCCAGTTCCAGTGCTCCAGACATCGTTCCATATTCTACACCAGTACAGTCAGACCTAGACATTGAAGAAGATGCTGAGGGTGTTGAGCAAGGGGAGCAACGACCCTCTCTACCAGAAGCCACAGAACAAGAAGTCACTCCTCCAGTTGAAGAACCTCAACCGAGAAGATCTAAAAGAGGTCACACTTTGATTCCATCGAGGAGATATCCGTAGTCAGACTATATTCTGCTTACTAATGAGTGGGAGCCATAAAGTTTTCGAGATGCACAAATTCATTCAGACAAAGATAAATTGATGCAAGCAATGCAAGAAGAAATGAGTTCTTTACAAAAGAAACAAACATATGAGTTAGTGAAACTTCTGATAGGAAAGAAAGCACTGAAAAATAAATTGGTGTTCAAGTTGAAGAAAGATGGCAGCGGGAAGCTTATGAAACACAAAGCTCGGTTGGTCATCAAAGGATTTCAACAGAAAAATGGCATCGACTTTGACGAAATCTTCTCACCAGTAGTGAAGATGATTTCAATTCGAGTCATACTTGGGTTGGCAACATGTTTGAATCTAGAGCTTGAATAGATCGATGTCAAGACTTGTTTTCTTCATGGAGATCTATATGAGATAATCTATATAGAACAACCAGAAGGATTTGAAGTTGCAGGGAAAGAGCATTTGGTCTGCAAACTGAAGAAGAGTCTCTACGGCCTTAAGCAAGTGCCGAAACAATGGTACACGAAATTTGACTCATTCATGGTGGGTCATGGTTACAACTAGACTTCAGCAGATCAATGCGTCTACATTCGAGATGGTAACTTTATTTATGTTGATGATATGTTGATTGTTGGACAAGATACAAGTATGATTAGCAAGTTGAACCAAGAATTGTCTAAGGCCTTTAATATGAAAGATCTAGGCACAGCTCAACAGATTTTGGGCATGAAGATTGTTTATGACATGAATGCCAAGAAACTGTGGCTATCACAGAAAAAGTATGTTGAGCGAGTGCTTGAAAAGTTCAACATGAGAGATGCCAAGCCAGTCATTACTCCACTGGCAAATCACTTTAAGCTAAGTAAGCGATTGTGACCCTCTTCGAGGAAAGAGATGGAAGAAATCCCACATTCTTCAGCAGTTAGTAGTCTCATGTACGCAATGGTATGTACAAGGCCAGACATGGCTCACGCTGTAGGCATTGTGAACATATATCTTTCCAATCTAGGTAAAGACCATTGGGAAGCAGTTAAATGGATACTCAGGTACTTAAAGGGTACATAGAAACTATGCTTGTGTTTCGGGGGAACTGAACCAGTCTTGGAATGCTGTACAGATTCTGATATGGCTAGTGATCTTGAAAGTAGAAAGTCTACTTCAGGATTTCTTTTCGCTTTTGCAGGGGAGACAGTCTCATGACAATCAAAATTGCAGAAGTGCGTTACTTTATCTACAACAGAAGCAGAGTACATAGCAGCAGCAAAAGCTGGCAAAGAAATGTTGTGGTTGAAACGGTTTCTCCCAGAGCTCGGTATAAGACAGAAATAATACAAGGTACATTGTGACAGTCAGAGTGCTTTGGACTTGAGCAAAAATTCAATGTATCATGCCAGCACAAAGCATATTGGCATTCGCTATCATTGGATACGCGAGGTAATGGAAAAGCAATTGCTAAAGCTTGTAAAGATCCTTACAAACAATAACCCAGCATACATGATGACGAAAGTGGTTACTCGTGAGAAGCTTGAGCTATGTCGAGACGCAGCCAAGATGGGTGCTACCTAAAGAATGGCAGGTTGCATTCTCCTCTAATGGGTATGGAGGGGAAGAATTGATGGGTCCATACCCAACTATTGCATTAAATGCAACAAACAAACAAAAAAAGACACAAAAGTCAGCAAACAGAAATCAAGAAGCAGATCAGCTTCTTCATCATGCACGATCTGTCGGCGCCGCTTGCACTGAAGTCAAGATTTGCTACACTTGCAAATCTATGTATTTCATGTGTTGTCTCATCTTCTCCTCTCTAAAATGGTGTGCGTTGTATTGTATAAAACCAGAAAGAATAAAATAAATCAGTGAAGTTATGAGTGTGTAGGCAGAGAGAGTTTGAGTGAGTCCGAGTGAGACACTGTATCTCCTCCTCCTCTTCCTCCTCTATTCCCATAATATAGTGAAACTCCCTCTCCTGTTGACGTAGGCCAAATTGGCCGAACCACGTAAACTCTGGCGTCGCTATTTTTGTGCATGCTTGTTTCAATTTCTCACACGAAACCCCCCCCCCCCCCCCCCCCCCCCTTTCCAAAACACACACACACACACTAAAAAATGATCCAAGAATTGAGTGAGAAAAACATAATACAAGTCAATGGACACGTCCTCACATTAACAAACAAGAGAATTTAAAAACCAAAATGCAGCAACCAAGTGAGAAGACCGGAGAGTCAACTCAACGAGTAAAGTAATCAAAACCAGTGTCATTCAACGCTTAGGTACCAAACTCAAAAGAATCAAACACTCACCACCCCTGCCCAAATGGTGGTAAGGGAAGCTCCCAATTCTCCCCACGTAGAACTGCACTTGTAAACCTTGCAAAACCCACATTACAACAGGCATTACTACACCACCCAAGTCCTGAAATCGTTAAAATATTAACCAAACAAACTCAACTAATAATGAATTTCCCATTGATGTTATGAGAAACAAAACATAATTCAATTGTTCATCAAGTAATCCCAATATTCCAAACAAGCCTCCTGTTTTTTCCCGTTAATTTATTCAAACAGGACTAAAAGCGACCGAAATAAATTCCTTCGACATGTACATGATTGCAATTGCGAGACGTAAACCTGAAAAATACCTAAAATCAACTCTTTGAATCGAAGCAACTTCGATAGTCGAACGAACGAAGAAAACCCCGTGCGGAGGAAAAGTAATCACATTGTTCAGAAGACCCTTTTCGACATCAATAACCTGCAAAACGTCCCCGGTCCGCGTCCCAAAAAGAAACGCGTTCTTGATGATGAAAAGCTGTTCTTTCTCCGTCGTCCACAGCAACCGCCACGTGCCGGAGAGCGAAGGACCGGTGGTGACAGTACCTCCGCCGAGCACGGCGACGGCGTCGATGGCTTTGATGATCTCCGAGAGCTTCGAGGGGTTGTTCTGGGTCTTGAGGCCTCGGTTTTGATCGGAGATGAGGTCAAGGAGGTTGCGTTTGGCGGAGAGAGATTGAGGAGTGAAAGACGAGCGAATTCGGCATTTGTGAGGTTTGGGAAGGTTGGGGCTGGGGTTTGAAGGGTTGAAGCCGTTGAGGTGGTTAGAAATGGCGGCAACGGTTAGGGTCGGGGCCATGGGTTTTGTACTTTTGCTGTATATATTCATCGGTTTGGAGAAGCTGAAGTCTCATCAATAATGCCTGGATTTGGATTCTTGGCAGATAAGTAGGGGTGTGGTAGTAATAAAAAGTGTGTTTTTAAATGGAGGAGGTATACTTAAGATTTATAAAATGATTAGTCTTATTTTATAATTTTTTTATAAATTTGTGTTTCATTTTATAGTGCTATGTTCAAAAATGTTCTTAGCAACCGTCAAAACTCTTAAATTATAGCTTATATTGCCCTTATTTTATTTGGTGCCGATATTGACGAGTTATTCTTCTTTGGTTTTGATCACTCTTTTTTTGGCACCGATATCGTTTCTCTAGCGCCGACCATCTTTTTCTTCAGTATCGATCTCCAGCGATTTTGCTAGTAATTTTTCAAGAATTTAACTATGAGATTTCATAGTATAAGAAATTTAACTATGAAATTTCTTGCACCAATTAAATTTCTTATACTGAGAAATTTATCAGTTTGTGACAAAATCTTGTGTTGTCAATTTTTTCAGTTAAAGATAAAGAGCTGAGAAAGAAAAAGCTAGATCTGGTTGGCGGTGGTCAGCGGAGGAGAAGGAGCGAGAGAGGCGATGGTGAGGACGAAGATGAAGCGCAGTGGTGACGCATCAAAATCCGGCGAGATCTGGAGCAGATCTGATGAGGAGGGGGAGCGGCGGAGGCAGCAGTGAAGATGGGGAAGATAAAGCGCGATGTTGGTGCAGCGAGCGAATGAGGAGGAGTGAGAGAGGCAGCGATGAGGAGGAGGAAGATGAAGCACGACTGTCGTGCGGCGAGATCTAAAGCAGGTCTGGTGAGGAAGAGAAGCGGTGAAGGTGGCAATAAGGATGAGGAAGATAAAGCGCAATGTTGGTGCAACAAGAACGTGCCATGTTTGGAGCAGATTTTATGAGGAGGGAGAGGAGTGGCTAAGGTGGAGGCGATGGAAGAGGGATGGTGGCTATTTGAGCAAATCTGAGGATGAGGAGGATTAGTGGTCAATATTTGGATGGAGGAGGTACAACGACTGTTGGCGGCGAGGGGGTAATAGAACTACAATTTCGTGTGGAGATAGAGAAACAACTAAATTTGTGTGATAGAACTGCAATTTCGTGTAGAGAGAGAGAAACGACTAGATTTGGTGGTTCATTGGTGAAAATTTTATCGAGTGGCCAAATCTGGAGGTTCATTGGCAATGCGGTGGTGAGGAGCAATGGCGGCGTTTCATTTTTGTGGAGAGAGAGAGGCGGCGAAGGCTTGGAGAGAGAGAGAGAGAGAGAGAGAAAGAGAGAGTGAGAGGCATAGGAAGATGAAAGATAAGGTTGCTAGGGTATATTAGTTATATTAAAAATATTATTTAAAATAAATAATTTTATCTTAAAAATACTTAGCAATATGACTAATCCTTCTACAACTCTTATAAAATGAATTAATTCCCAATCAACTCTAAAAAGTTTTAAGTAGGCATATTTGCATCAAATAAACAATCATAAATTATAATTTTTTATTGATAAAACTATGTTATTTTTATTTTTTAATAAATCATGTTTTTATCAATAAGAATTAATAATATGTGATTGATTGTGTATTTATAAGTTTGTGCACGTAACTAAACTGATGGTCGTAAATGTTTCAAAAAAACTTAGACACAATATTTCTTTGCAAAAAAATCAATTTTTTAGTGAAACCAAATAGGGGCTAAGAATTTGTTGGATGCAAAAACATAAATTTTATACTTTTTTTTTTTTTGCAAACTAAACATGTAATGAAAATTATTTATTATTTATTTTTTATTTTTATATCTCTTCATTTTGGTTTTATTTTTAAATATTTTATATATAATGTTTCCAACAATTGAGCGAAAATCTCATTTGAAAAAAGGATAAATTACACTGACCTCTTATGAGATTTCGGTCAAATACAGTCAACCCCACTATTTTGAACAAATTACACCGACAACCCTTAGAGGCCTAAATGTTATTACAGTCAACCATAAACCGTTAGTCACCGTTTGTTTCAATAAATTTATTCCAATTTTACCCTTCAAACAGTAGCCCGTTCCTTCCTTTTTTTTCTTTTTATGAAGTTTATAAAACAATAAAATGGTAGTTTAAATTATCCAGAGTAATTTATCGGCGATCAAATTCGTTCATTAGCTACGTTAGGTCGTCAAAAGGGTAGTGAACGTTGTCAATCATTATATTCTCATTTTACCCCTCATCACAAAATTCTGTTTCTTCTTTTTTTTTCTTTTTATAAAATTTATACAACGATAATATTTCGATTTGAATTTTTCAGAATAATTTACCGG
>JAULJZ010000020.1:7934111-7951840 GCA_032270985.1 Heliamphora pulchella | reverse complement strand
AATTCCCCCCCCCCCCCCCCCCCCCCCCCCCCCCCCCCCTCTCTCCCTCTCTCTCTATCTCTTTCTCCCCCCTTTCCTCCAGCAAACCCACTTTTCTTTCTCCATTTGATTAGTGATTACAAAACAAAAGCAAACAAGTAAATTGGTTTGTGTGTTTTACTATTAAATTGCTTAAAATGAATTGATAAATTGTGTTGAAATTGCTTCTCCCACCTAAATTTATTTTCTGAATATAATTTAAATTGTTTGAAATATTGAAGTATGATCAATTTTCAATATGGTTAAATTTTTCAACCAAAAAAACTTTAATAAACTAAGCAGCCATAATTACAAAATCCAATCCCAAAAAATCATTATAACAAAATAAACGAATTTTGCATCAAACACGACATCTTCCAGAAAACACTTAACCGAAACCTGATTAAACCCTACGCCAAGAAAGACGCGCAAGCATTTCAGAAGTTCCTAATATATAAAGCTGAAGATTCCGCAATCCAAAGAACAAAGAATCAACAGCAGTACGTATAATTACCTCAACCATCTCGACATTTCCAGCTCTTTCGAACAGCTCGGCGAGAGTAGCACTATCGACGCTGAACGGCAAGTTCCCGACGAAGAGCTTCAGGTCAAGCGAGAAATTGGGCTCCTCCGCATCGCTCAAGGCCTCTTCTTGCTCCAAGTCGGACGACACCGCGACTTTTCGGACGGCGTACCGCGACGGCGAGGCGGCGGCGGAAAAGTGCAGAAACGAGTGGGAGACGAGAACGGATTTGGGAGGGGTCCTGACCGAGGGGAGTGATAGTGAAGCGAGGGCGGTGGATTTGGAGTTGGCGAGAGAGAGGGAGTTGGGAGTTAGTGAGAGAAAGTGCAGGGAAGATGCAGAGGAAGCCATGGCTAGAAGATAAGGTTTTCTTCAGAAGGGTGAAGAGAGTGATGTGGTGGTGAGGACTGAAGAGAAGGTGAAGGATATTTATGGAGGGAGTAAGGGAGAGAATCTATACATGGGTGGAGTGGATACTGGATAGGATCTTTGGCTCAAACCTAGCTTATTATTTGCCTTTGGGTTAAAACGTAAAAGGGTAAATATCTATATAATTTGCCTTTAGTCATTCTTGAAATATTTAATTTAAATTCTTGTCTTACTCTTAAATATAATATTATTTCTATTTAATAATTTATTCACTATTAATACTAATTATATATAATTATTATAATAATTAAATATATAAAAAATAATACTTCCTAATTTAAATAAAAAATAAAAAAATAAAAAAATTAATTTTTTACCCAATCAATTAACATAAAAAAAATTAGTTTAAAAATTAATTTATCAAATTATCTATTTCAAATTCAATTTAATTTTTTTTTATAGCTTTTAAGCTATAAATATAAAAAGAAATAAAAAACCTAGCTTTTAATCTAATTATCTAGCAGTCCTTTTAAGGTTTACCCGAATTTTAATTGAAATTACAATTTGAGTTTATGACGAGAATAAGTAAAAACAAAAATTATACGTGCACAAAATTAGATAATTTTTTTATATGTGTGAATCTAGTATATATAATTATAGGACTCATCTTATGTAAGAATAATATGTTTAAATTAGTGTGCAAGAAAACTTAAGAAGAAATTATTTAATAGATCCTAAATATCATATTTGCATGTTGAAATTGTGTATTTAATTAATATACGTATTTAATTTATTTTCTTTAAATATAAACACGCGTATGTATTAATTAAGTATATTGTATTAATTAACTTCAGAATTTCACTAACTCTTCTGAAACATTAAAGGTCAAACAGAGCATTATAGGGTAGTCCAACACAAAATTTTTGAATTTATAATTAATTGTAAAGATAATTTTAGAATTACTTTCTCGAGGGTAAAGGCACAGTTGGCTAAGATTTACAATTTTCTATTTTTTATTGTAGACATAAAATATATATTTTTCATTTTTGTAAAAAAAATAAATAAATATTATTTAACACAATTTTTTATAAAATTTTATTTTAAAATAAAAGGTCAAATTGGGACCTAGCTTAAAAGCTAGTTTTTTGTTTTTTGTTTTTATATTTTTAGCTAAAAAGCTAAATTGAATTCAAAGTAAATTGTTCAGTAATTTACTTTTTAAGTTAACTTTTTTGAAATTAATCATTTAAGTAAAAAGTTAATTTTTTTACTTTTTATTCAAGTTGAACAATTTTATTCTTCTATATATATTTGATATTAACAATTATATATAGTAGGTAGTGGTAGTAAATAAATTATGATTAAATAATATTATTATAATTTAAAAGTGATAGAAATTTGAATTGAATATTATGGGAGTTTTATGTTTTAATTTGAATTTTTAATTTTTTAATTTTTTAATTTTTTTGTCAAACAAGTAATTTTAACTTTTTAACATTTTTAGCCAAAACTTTAAAAAGCTTAAGTTGTCAATTAGGACCTCAATAAAGAATGGGTAGAGGATTTTATCGACGAAAAGAGTCACCTAAAAGATGGATTAAGGTGAGATGTCTATGGTGATTACATGTAGTGACTAATGACAATAGTTAGAGACGATGATCAATAACCATAACTAAAGATGGATGTCATCAAGAGTTATCAACCAATGATGGCCGAAAGTGGTGACAACAGTTATGCAAATGTGGTCGCCAAAGATGATTTTGTGATAGTAGCAAGCGATACGATCGTTGGGCGGTAGCAGAGGATTTGAGAATTTATTTACATAACTAGAAATTTTACTATTATTATTTAGAATTTAAAAATTATTTATATTTTACTTAAAATATTTTAAAATGTGTTTTTATTTAAAATATTTTATTTAAAATATAAGAGTTGCTAAAATAAAAATGAAAGAAAACAGTAAACAAAAAGTGTTGCTAATAAACTTACTGTAACCGATTCTTTGAGAGAAAAAGAGCGAATGAACTGGAGAGAAACCTCCCCAAAAAATTAAAAGGGATTGAAGCAATTAAATGGATTTTTTTTTTCTATTTTTCACAAATCTCACATCATCAGAACTTTTATTATTCATTACAAAATTTGAAGCAATTAAAAGGAATTTAAAAAAAAATCAAACACGGCTACAGTTTTTAACTCAACAGTACCGTGTTGTTGGGCTCTTTCACGGTGGATTCTACTTTAATAATTTAAATTATTTATTTTATAGATGTGAATGTATAGATTACTCATGCAAAAATGAAACTAATCGAATATTATTAAATAAATGAACAAATTACATTTATTTTAAAAAATATGTCCTATGTAATGTATGCACCATTCACTTTTTTGAAAATAAATGTGATTTATTCATTTACTTAATAGCATTCGATCAACTTCATCTTTCGCATGAAATAATCTACACACTGATATCTACAAAAATGCATTATTTAAATACAGGCTGTAGGGTTTTTCCTTGGGTTTTCAAACGGGAAAGAGGGCAATGTTTTCTTTCCCCCAGATCATCTCTTTTAAATAACTTGGGCATAACAAATATATTGTTTATCTTCACATAAAAAGCATTTTCAAGAAAAACATAGAGGTTCAAGATTTATAGCACTCAATAATTTTAAAAATCACATAAATTGTATATTATGAACCAAACATGTAAGACAGATTCATGAGGAATAAGATTCATCAAACTAACCAAATCTATATCAGCTGAAAATCAGAAAAGATGGCTAGGGAATCCTATTTCATGAAAAAACTCTTTTGTTCCTCATGTGAGAATTTCGAAGCACAAGAATCTCAAGGTATAATTCAATGGCTTCCAATGCATTGGACAAGGGAACAAAAAACTTCTGGGACCGAGTATCCCGGCCCAGATGAGATACCCAATTCCTGAGAAGTTTCTGATCCATAAAACAATTATGCCTTGCTTCATTTTTCTGAAACAACTATCCAGTAACCTCTTCAAAGGCTTACATGTCACAAATTCAAAAGAGGCAAAAGACAGGAAGGAAACAGGGATGAGAGAAGTTTTAGAGGAAGATCGAACTACCGGGATGGAGTCGAGCCCGGTCCTCATAAGCATTCTCCATGCACAAATAGGGAAAACATAAATTGTGAAAAGAACTTTCTAAAAGAGGATTATCAGCCAAGGTTGCTCCAACAGTTCCGATGAGGCGATGGCAAAAGCAGCCTGCCTCAAAGCATTTAAACATCCATGGTGGGGAGGTCCCAATAAACAAAATAAATCTCTAATCTTGCCTGACACTGAAAGGATTAAAAACCGTCACTTGTAATCCTCAAAAATCGGATATTACCCCTTAAGAATATCTCCCCTATTTCGTTGGACGAGGTTGTAAATGAAAGAAGAAACACGATGCTTGCATGAGTTGAAACTCATAAACTCGGGAATTGAACGCAGGAACAGAAACCTGTCCTCAGTCCTCAGTAAACTCATAAACTCGGAATTAAAACCTGTCCTCAGTCTGCACTAAATGAAAGAAGAAACACGATACTTGCACGAGTTGAAACTCAAAAACTTGGAATTGAACACAGGAACAGAACGCATTGAATTCCTCATAACTTATTTGCTTAACTCAAAACGTCTTCTCAAGATTTTCAAAGGTGAATTCAACCATTCGCCTCAAAACGGAGGGAGAAAAAGGAATAATGAAATCACAAGGCAGCGTACGCATGTTTCTTCCCTTTCTTGCTCCCAGTAGCTTTATCCCTTCCCACGATCATCCTCGATAGAATATCTGCTTGCTTTGTATTTCCCTCCTCATTGAGACTCTTGATCAGATCGTCGCAGCTTTTCCGGTCAGTAACTCCTCCTTTCTCCATTATTTTACACAAAATTGAATATGCATTGAGGGTCTTACCAGCAGCTAAAAGAGCATCCAACACCTTATCATAGCTCGAAAAGTCCACGTTACACTCTCTCTCCAAACCAAAATCTAACAGCTTCAGAGCAGCAATTGTTTTCCCTTTCTCGCAAAGAACAGACAAAAGATTATCATAATCAGGTGCACAGCCACTATGCATCAGTAGTTCGATTCTTCCAAGGGCTTCCTCGACGTGACCCCTCATGAGAAGAGTTTCCAAGATCTTAGCAACCAAATCCATGTTATCTTTGACCCCCTTTTCAACCATAGTCTTCATCACGCGACTTGCTGTTTGAACCCTCCCATCTTCAAACAGGCCCTCCATCACGGATCTATAAAGGGATGAATCTGGAAGATGCCCTTGTTCAATCATGCTATCCAAAGTAGCTTTAGCATCAGCCGGCTCTCCTTTCTTCAAGTAGCTCTCAACAAGCAACTTGTACGCATTTCCTTCAGAAGGAACCTTTCTCCTGATCATGATCTTCAAAATTTCAAAAGCAGAATCAGGAGTCCCTTCTGTTGAATGCCCACATATGAGATTATTGAAGGCAATGGGATCCTGAACGCCCTTTTTCATCAACTGCCGGAAAAGGGTTTCAGCTTTTGCAGCCTGGCCATTATTGCAGAGATACGTAATCATTGGGTTATATGCACTAGACTCCATCTCCAAAGTGCTTTGGGGCCTCAAAATGATTTCCTTTTCAATAAGCTTATCCAACAACTTAACAGCCCGATCAAATATCCCAGCCTTGCAAAAATTCTCAATTAAGAGGCCCTAAAGTCCAGCCTCTGTCAGAACACTCAATCTAAGCATTGCTATGAGCACATCTGCAGCTGCATCCAAGTTACCTGCCTTACACTGGCCCGATATCAGTCTTAGGAAAACTGAATTATCCTTAGGAGAAATAAACTTCTCCACCATATCCGCCAAGATATTTTGAGCTTCTGGCATTTTTTCTGCAACACAAAGCCCAGGCAACAGAGTAGAGTATGTAATAGCATTTGGCTGAATACCAAAACCCTTCATCTCTTCAATCAATCTCAATGCATCGTCAACTCGCCCAAGTGAAACATACCCTTTAATCATGGTTGTATAACTAATCACCGTTGGAGCAATATTTCTTCCCTTCATCTCCACAAAAGACTTCTCTGCTTCCTCCACGTTTTTAACCCGATAATACCCATTAATCAAAGTATTATACGTAACAACATTGGGTGAAATCTCTTGGCTTTTCATGTCTTCAAAAAATCGATTTGCAGTCTTAACCTTGGATGAAAGGAAGAAACCCCAAATCATAATATTGTAAGTATGACAAGTTGGCACTATCCCTTCATTCAACATCTTGTTAAAATACCTCTTAGCCATCATATACCGGCCTCGTCGCATTATGACTTTGAATAAAGTATCATATGACTTTAGTGTCCTCTCAACACCCAATTCCTCCATTTTCTGAAAAATCTTCACACTCTCTTGAACAATTCCCGCCTTACCATAGCTATCAATCAACATAACAAACATATCTTCGTCCCATTCCACACCCTTTTTCGGCATATCCAACAGGATACACCGGGCATGGTTGAGCTTCGAAGCTCGGCCCAAAATCTCAATTATCTTGTAGTGTGTCTCCCTATCATGACGGAACAAACCAGCCCGCTCAACCCACCGGAAGAACTGGAGAGCGTGTTCCGAGTTACGGGCGCCGTGCAATATATTATAAACAAGTGAATGATCAAATTCAGGCACTAAATTCCTAATCGAGTTCTGTAAACGAGTCGTCCACGGCCGATTGGCCATCATTCTACATATAACATCCTCTATTTTTTCTGGGTTTCGATGCTTACCTCTTGGGGTTCTCTGATTCGCCGTATCTTCGAATTTTCTTTCGGTCACGGCCGGGACAGGCGGAAGAGGAGATTCTTGGTCTGGGTTTGGAGTTGGGTTGCTTGAAGAGAGAGAACCATCGAATGCGGGATCTGGAGAAGATGATGACGAGAAGAAGCAGAGGGATTTGAGGGAAATGGGACTTGAAATCAAGAATCCAGAATAAATCCTAGGTTTCAAATGAGGTGGCTTCGATGCAGAGATATAGACCATTTCTTGGAACTTTCTTCGATCTTTGAGATTGCTAAATGAAAGGAATAATCGTTACTGGATCAAGTTTCGATCTTCATTAGAAGTAAGAGCGATAAAAGATACTGTTAATGCAACTGCCCCACAGGGTTTAGAAAGATGGAGAGAGATGGAGAGGGTTAGGGTTTAGGAGACAAGTAGGCCATGTTTGGTGTAGTTTTTGTAATTTTTACTTATTTTTATTCTTAATGATTTTTTTTATTTTTTTGTTAAAAAATTACTTTTTCTAATTATTTCAATAAGAAAATTGAAAAAAAAATAATCAAAAGATTAAAAAGTTTATAAAAATTAAAATAAATAATATAAAATCGGCTTATTAACTTATTTTTATTTTTTCAATTTTTAATTAAAATTTTACTTTTAAAATTTATTTCAATAAGAAGAGTTCAAAAAATTAAATAATTAAAAATAAATAAAATAATTAAAACAAATGAAACAAAAAAGCTATTATTCAATACAAGTGGGTCTATTTGTGGACTCATCTCCTAACATTATAAAGGTGGTGTTCGGCATTATCAAAACTAATAACTTATAAATTATATATTGTAATAAAAATTGTGAATGCTTAAAAAATATGTTAACTTGTGGCTTCAACTAGTTATTTATAAAAAAGATGTATTTTATAACAAAAATTATAAATATTTTTTAAAAAATATAATATATTGATAAAATTAATAGTACAAAGTTAAAAATTGCCGTAATAAATTTAGTTAAACACTCTCGATGGTGCCTTGATCTCGCCACGTTACAATCATATATCAGTGGTATTTGGCATTACCGAAACTAGTAACTTACAGATTATAACTCGTAGTACAAATTGTGAATGTTTTTATAATAAAAAAATAGTTATAAGTTATACAAGAAGTTATAAAAATTTTTATAAAAAACTTATAATTTATAATTAAAATTAATAATAAAAAAATAAAAGCTACTAGTTGCCAAACACCCCATTATTGGCAATGCCTAAGCGTAGGAATATGGCCATTACTCGTGTGAGAAAGGTTTGTATAAAAACTAGCATTAAAATAAAATAAAAAGAAAATAAGAAAAAATTAGTGCTCTACTGCTCTCTTTTTGAATTGATGTGTTGTGCCAACTAATAATTCTAACTTTGAGGGTAAATTATTAAGAGGAACAAAAAATCTAATGCCGTTCAAATTTGTTTCTTCTTACATATTTTTCAACTTCAATAATCTTTCTTCGTCGTCAATTGACTATAGAAGTCCCCCCTACCCTTTCCATTCATCCCTCGAGCCCTTTGGCACCTCCAAAGATCTCCCACCGCCCCTTCCTCCTCTCCAACCATTTTCGTCGTTGTCACTACTTACTCCTGTTCTCCTCTCTTCCTCTTGCAGCGCCACCCTCTCTCACTTGAGCCCTCTCTCGAAACCTCTCCCTCCCCCTCCTCGCTCTCTCTCTAACCCTAGCCCTAATCCTACGGCATTCTATATTTTATCAATTTATCTCCAGACAATGAAACGGGCCTTTAAATTTATCATAGCCAGACATTCCAACAATCCCATATGAATGAAGAAATCCAATGAACTGATTTTTATACAATTTGAAATCATCAAATGACTAGTTTAACTAGTATGCCTCTATGGAAAGCGGAGTCAAAGCTTCTGCAGGAAAGGAAAAAAAAACACTTCCATTTTGTACAAATCTCAAAACATCATCTGGGTTTATTTGGTTTGGACCATACAATTCAATCAAAACCAAGAAATCCACCAAGAAGGATTTGCAGAATCAAAAGTCTGAGCCTTTAACAACCCAACCAAAATCCGCAATAACGACCTATTTTGTTAGAAAATCAAAATTTTATGTTAAAGCTCAACAAATCAGTGCTAGTACTGAGTCTGCAAGAGATGCTAATAAAACCCAAGATCAAGTTGTTTACAAAGCAACTTGATCAGTTCAACAAACTTTCGAGGGAACTTCATTCTTTATGATTGTCGTGCATTTGAAAAACAGGAGCACGACTTACTTTCTAGTGTATCGATTGTGAAATGTTTAAATAATAAATCAACTTCTAATAGGTTCATGATTGTACAAACACAAAATCACCTAATTACAATGTAAATAGTAAGAGTCAGTCACAAGATCACTCTTATTTCCTGAGCAACAATATTTAAGAGCATTCCACACAAAAATGATATCTAACTAGAACAAAAGAAATGACGAGAAAGTAAAACCTCTTCGATCTCTAGGATTTCTGTAATTTACAGTAAAAGCTATGGACATTCTCAGGTCACAATCCACCTGATATCAAGGTGTATTACTCCGTTTCTTGAATTGACAAGATGATATTTCTAATTAATGTGTCCATTGTTGACTACATCAATAAGATTGATATCAATATGCCCCAGTGATTCCTGCATTAAACAGAATCTTTATCGATTTTATGTTCTTAAAAATAAGAAGGGAGAAGCTTAATTAAAAGATGATAATTCTACCTTTGGTCGAAATCCAATCCCTCTCCTCTTGCTCATAACATCAACATGGATTCTTTCTTTTAAAGGAGCCTCTTCTAACATGAATTGGAATTCTTCATTCCAACTTGGATCTCTACTTTTTTTGATAAGCTAGGGAAAAAAACATAAATAGTTGAGATATTCTACTCAATCAAGCACTTTCAAACCATGTCCACAAAATTAAATAAGCGAAGCGGGATTTCATAAATTCACCTTTGTTTTCCTTCGTTCTCCCTAAAGTGGACCAAAGCATAGGGGTTGTTGTGATGCTTTCCTTCCACATCTTCAGCACCAATGACCATAACTAAAAGTAAACCTGCTCCAGAGAAGGCCCTGTCTTCAAGGGATTTTCCAACACTTCCGTTGCTCCTTTGTTTCTCAAGAGGTCCACTAGATCTTTCATTGTCTTCTTTGAAAGGGACAAACCTCATCTCCACCATAATTTTTCCCCTCGGCTTCTTGTTATGGGGATCATTCGGTTTGGTGCCGTGAAGAAGATCCAATGTAAATTCATTTGTCTTGTGTGGTGTGAGCAATTTCAGTGGGATTACTTGCATTCCTAGTTTGTCATGTGCCCCAAACTGTGAAATCAGAAAAAAAAAATTGTGTATAATTAAAATGGTAACAACATATACTTTTATTTGAGTAATGGCAGAACAAGGGACAAATGAACCATGTAGCCATTTTCAAAAAGCTTTCTACAAAGGAAACTCATTCTTTCATCGAGAAAATTTCACAACATCAATATCAGCAATAGGGAAAGAGAAAAAAAATTCATCTTTTTTTTACACCAATGGAGGGTACAATTTATTATTAGTCTGTCACTTTACTTTTGTCTCACACATTCTTCTAAAATTTCTTCCAAACATTAAATTGAGGCTCCATTTGATTTTTAGAAACAAAGGGAAAAGGAAAAGGAGAGGGGAAAAAAATGAGAAGGTAAAGGAAAAGAACATAAACAAATAATCAAATTTTTAAAAAATTCTGCATTCTTTCCTTCCAAGTTTTCCCACATCTCCACTGCTTTAAAGAGGAAATATGGGTTTCCAGTTTTCTCCAAGGATTTCAGAATTTTCTCTTTTTTCATTTGTATTTCATCTTCCTCAACAGCTTTTTAAGTTCCAACACATAGAAAAAGGGAAAAATAGAATTCCTTTGAATTTCTTTTCCTTTTTGTTCTACTTAGAACCAAATAACTATATGCAAACTTGACTCCCCTTAGTTTTATTTGGTTACCAGGGGTGGGGGAGAAATGGGTTCATGCTTTCCATTTTTTGTACTTCTTTAGAACATAAAGTTCAATTTTAAGGAACTATTAAAGATAGAAGTTAAGGCAACAAATTATCACAAGTTAACAAGATTCTACACTTTTTCC
This sequence comes from Heliamphora pulchella, assembly GCA_032270985.1. NCBI lineage: Eukaryota > Viridiplantae > Streptophyta > Magnoliopsida > Ericales > Sarraceniaceae > Heliamphora > Heliamphora pulchella. The sequence goes on along the minus strand of JAULJZ010000020.1, from coordinate 7,941,024 downwards.
CAGTCATAGAGATGCAACTGAAGGACTTGAGATTGGGGGTCCATCACGATAAGTTTGAAATCCTCGTTCCAATCAGGGTTCAGATTGTTCATCTTGATAGAACTCTTTTTGGCTGGAAGCCTCTCCCCACTTAAGCTGAGTTTAACATACGGGTCAGAAGTTCCAAGAAAGTCCTTCTTCAAGAGTTTCCAGGCACACTGAACTTTCACATGCAGTATGCCCACTGGCTTCTTTGTAGCTCCTCTATCATTGAAGTAAAAGTGAATAATTCAATGATCAATTCACTATATTTCACTTATATGTAGCTAAAGGAAGTTATGAATAAGTGAAAATATTGAATGCTGCTATTATTTAATCATAATTATAACCTCAGTGCAAAATCTATCATCACAATGTAAAATTTTCTTGACGTGTTTTAACTCAAACAAGTAGCTAGGAGAGGAAACAAAGTATTAGCTCCTGCTGCCGCTATATTATAGATTTTTCAAAATCTTTTTACCCTCATCTATAAGACTTACACTGAATGAAGTATAGGAAATTCAAGAGTCTGGGGCCAGAGATAAAGGCTTGCAACTTGTTTTCTAATAAATTCCTGTTACCAATCAAAATTAATATTAGGTCACAATAAATGAAGATCCAAGTTTTATGACAAATAAGTTCATCGATTTTGTGATTAATGACATTATAGTTATAATTTAAATAACGAATTTTGTTGACTACACATTTCATTTCTTTATGTTTCTGGCAGTTCAATAGCCCAATAAAAAGATGCTTACGCGTAAAACATTGAGAGAAGTGTTCCCATTTGGTAACATTTACAGTTTTTTATCAAAAAACATGTTTTTATTTATTTTTATAAAAAAACAAAAATTAAAACATATTTGGCGCATATATGTCTAAAAGTGGTAGTTGGAGGTAATGACCAGAGGTGTTAGTCGGTGATAATAGCAATAGGTAGCGATGGTGATTGGAAGCGGTGGCAGTATATGGTCGTCGGGGGGCATGGCCGAATGTGGCTGTTAGAGTGGGTGGTTGGAGATAGTGGCCGGATGGTGGCGACTGGACGGTGGTGGTCGGATGTGTTAACTGATGATGATAGCAAGAAATAACGATAGTGGTTGCTAGTGGTAGTTAAAGGTGGCAGTAGGAGGCAATGGTCGAATGTGGTGGTCGGAGATAATGGCCTAAAGTGGTGGTCAGTGGTGGTGGTCAGAGAGGGTGGTCGGAGGAGTAACCGTATGTGGTGGTCGGAGATGATGGCCGGAAGCGGTGGTCAGTGGTGGTGGTCGGAGACGGTGGTCGGAGTCGGTAGCCGGAGGTGGTGGAAAAAGAAAGATTGAAAATTTGTTTACAAAACAAGTAAAAACACATTTTTCCTGTTTACAAGAATTTAGCAAATTTTGAAAATTGTTTATAGTTTTTTGAAAACAAAAATAATTATCAAACATGTTTTTGCTTACAATTTACAAAAAAAAATTAAAAACAAAAAACATAAACGTTACCAAACAGGAATCTTTGAAAAATATATAGACAAAACACCATTAAATTCCTTATTGTCTGCAAAATTTAAAATGAAAAATAAAACTGAAAGTTTCTAATGTGGTCCTTGTAAAAAAGTTTCAATGTTGACATATCATTATCTTCTTTCCTTTTCTTCTTTCTTTCTTTCTTTTTTTTTTTTTTTTTGAGCTGAGGAACATCATGGTTATTGAGTTCTTAGCTTTGTCATATTTTCCATTGAACTCATAGGAGATTACCACGGAAATGTGGAAAGCCAAATACAATGGCAACTATTTGATGAATTACCTTTCATTTCCACAATTGTGTAATGTTTTATTAGGTTTGTACTTGATAAGGTCTAACTAAAGCTGGTCGGAGATATCTCCATCTCGAAAAGATTGTACGAGCACTCTCATATCCTAAACACGAGTTCTCCCTTAAATTTAATGGCTAATATATACTTCAGCCAGTCATGCAAACTGATTTGCCAACATTAAAATGGCAACCACCACAAAGTGTGCCCCCTTCTATACAAGAATGAAGAAAACAGATGTGAAGAAAAATAGCCTAGGCAAAAACTAAAGTTAGAACGAGGGAGAGAGAGAGAGAGAGAGAGAGAGTAGCACCTTAGCAAATTGATACAAACCTGGGACATTACATCCCCTCCCAATACTTTCAACCCAAAATCTACATTTGGCTATAAAGTATTTCCTGTTAGTACGCACTTACTTTGTAATTCTAGTGGAAATATGATCAGAGTTGGACTTACAAGCAAGTAATTCAATATTTATAAACATAACAATAGTTTGAATCGCCACTTACCTTCTCCATTAAAGACACTGCGATGGTCGCAAAACATGGGAAGGTTGGCACAAAAGGTTTCAAAATTATCCTTGGTTCCGCAAATATTTGTACATCTATCAACTGACAATAAATATAATTAAACATTCTTTAAAATGTCTCACATGCAAGTATTTAGAACACTTACTAGAACCACATGGAAAAAAATAATTTTGAATGTGTCATCACGTAAAATGGAGTCATAATCAAAATGATTGCATTAAAACAAGACTTCCAATAGCAAGGGTAATTCATTCCTTAACCTTGGTTTGACCTCATCATATTCAATTTCCAAGGAAAGGAATAGAACTAACTGGAATCCCATGGAAATAACAAGATGGACTTCTGTCATTCAAGATGCTAAAGCAATCAAATGAAGAGAATCATTTTATTTATTTATTTTTTTGTATCCACTCACCCTAATTTGTAAAGCCACCAGTTATGATGGTTTGAAAGCTCTGCTAACCTGTACTGTGATTCGTAGGAACAACAATCTCAGCACCAATGTGACTTTGGGATTTCCAGCCCGTTTAACAGCAGGGTCAAAAACTAGCTCATTTTCATTAGATTCATATACTTTAATACCTACCAGATTGAGAAATTAGACTTCACGAGCTAACAGAATAAATGGGCCTCATAAATGGTGTCACAAGAAATAATAAAAAAAAATTTGCTTGGTGCTCTGCAATGTCTCTACAGCATGTCAAAATAGTTATTTATTGTGTCTTGCACACATTATGGGCTTAATCTTGCTGTTTTAACCAATGGTTTAGCTGGAAGGATATGGAATTTAGCATATGTTTGGTCTAAAAAAGCCTAGGCTTTTGTTTCGTAATTTTTCCTCATTTTTTCTGGACTTTTTTCATTTTCTGATTCAATTTTTTTGTTTTTCCAATTTCTCGTGACGAGAGGAATACAAGAAGTATGCTTATTCAGGTTAAAGTAAAAGAAATTCGCGAAAGATGAGAAAAACATGGCGGACATACTTTTTTCTAGAACTTTTTATCTGACTAGTTGACAAAGTGTGCATTCAAGCTAATGCTAGAAAAAGTTCCAAATATATCACAATATATATATATATATATATATACAAAAAGCTAGACCTAACCACACTTAGTTGGTTTCATCTGGCTAGTTGATAAAAAGATTTCAAACAAAAAGAGTTGCAATACCGCAACAAACTCCAAAAACAAACAGCTAATGTTTTGGTACGTTGGTTTCATCTGGCTAGTTGGTAAAAAGATTTCAAACAAAAAGAGTAGCAATACCGCAACAAACTCGAAAAACAAACAGCTAATGTTTTGGCACTTTAGTTAGTGAGTGCTGCTCAGATGTTAAAGTCATACCATGAATAGTAGGAGGAAGAGTTCCAAGGGTAAGGCTTTCAAAGTTTATGGACTTTATCTGAAACTTTCCAACATATTCAGCAAACAAAGGCTTTGCCATGCTTTGAATTTGACCACATATTGCCAGTAGAAGAAACCATATCAGTCCAGAGAAAGTTATGCAGATCAATATAATTTAAATTCCACAGGTTAGTGCAACAAAAATGCACAATTTCAGGGTTTGGTATCACCTTGTCAAGGTAAGGCCACATATCATGAATAAACTTATTCAACCAATCAACCTACACATTTAGATAGACAGCTTCAATTGTAGCAAAAGAAATGAAAATTAAAGAATATGACCATCAAAAAGAGAATAGGCGTAGTACTCACTCAGTCATAATCTGGATTCTTCACCCAAAAAGGAATCTCAGGAAGAAGATCTAGCCAGGAGCTTGAATCGAACTCTTTAATTGGCCTAATAATTGGATCCTGCAAGTATAGGTTCACCAAAATGGTATGAACATTCACTTTCATATGAAATGGGTATACATAAAAGAAGAGTTAGGATGCAATAATACCAAAACTTCTCTATATTTATGTTGAATATACATATAGATTCCAAGTTTCAAAAGAAACAAAATATGATGCTAGCTTCTGTCGACAAATTTAAATATAATTTTTCATACCAGCATGAGAACCAAAGTCTTAAGTAATTGCCAGTCTGGATATGAAATAAAATTGAAAGAGGCAATATGGATTTTCAAGAAAGAATCACAATTTATTTCAGCATGCCTCTCATAAACCCAAGTAGTGCAAGCCACAAAATCAATAAAGCCATGTAATAACACCAGTCGCTAGAGAGCCGCAATGAAAATATAATGAATCAAAGGTGCAGCCAATTTTTTTTAAAAATGATGTTAAAGCTTTAACTACCACAAGCAAAAGTGACTTAATAAGTGTAACATGGAATACCATCACTATTTTTGCAGACATTCACCGAAATGTCGTGTACATGGCACCCAAACTATGTGAAGCAAAGTATCAAACATATTGCAGCTCAAGAATAGTGAGGTCAATTAGATTACAGGAAGTTTTTTGGCTCAAATATTAGGGAATGATCATTCTAGTTCCAGCAATACAGTTGTAAAATAAAATCGAACTCAGCAACTTCAGTGGGAACACCTAATAAACCTCGAAAGACTCAGAAGAAAAAATCTCTCTTTAGTTTTGGATAATTAAGCATATATTAACAAAAACTATAGATATACAGAGAGGCTCAATACGCACCACCAAGGCCGATAAGGTGATGGTAGAGCTCACCATCAAAAACAAAATAAAAACCTCATAATTCAAGCCTAAAAACTCTCAAAGGGCGAGAGCTAGGATAAACATAAAATTACAGCGCGGTCCCGACCAACAAAACACAATTTATTAGGCTTATTAGAGAGGATAGCTAAATTTTATCTTGCAAGCTTGAGAGTTTCAATTATCTGTAGGAGCTTTTTCTTATTCTCACCATTTGAAGACGAAGTCTGCCATGTGTTAACAATACTACCATCTACAAGGGTCTTTGGAAGCACCTTCAAAAATGTAGATTGATAGAGGGTAAAGTGATGCAGGGAAGTGTATCGACTAGAAGGATACTGGCACCGAAATCCACAAGCCTGCTTGAATTAGAGATACTCTCTCCAATAACAAACACGAATAAAGAGAAAAATCTGTAAAAAAATCTTATTAATCAACAACTGATTTGTCCTAAGGCTTACATCTTAATTTATAATAACCTTAGGAGTACTAAAAAAAGAAAATAAAATAATAGAAAATATAAGAAATTATAGTAAAACAAGAAATTAAGCATAATATGAAGATTGAATAATCTAAAATTAGGAAAAATAATCTTTTAGAAAAATAATACCAAAAGAAAGACTAAATAATCTAATATTAGGAAACCTAATCTTCTAGGAAAACAATACTAAAAGTATTAGTTTCTTAATAAAATTATTAATTCTAAAATAAAAAAGAAAAATTAATCTTCCATAGATCCAAAATTGCGCCTGCGTCATAAAGTCATCACCCTCAGATAAGGTTGCCAACTTCTCACCCTAGGTGAGAGAAAAGTCTACTTGATACTCTTCTAACTTCTCAAGGTCCGCATTGCGAAGGGTACTAACCACGTCTGCCAAGAGACTATCCAAGCCCTCCTCGGCGTCCTCACCAATTACCAACTAGCCTATCTGTTAGTATAGTTGGCTATTTTCGGTATTCGACAAAACAGCCGGAGTCTGTACCCCTATTTTGATATGTGTATGGTTGTATGGTCTGTCTTGTTTCTCCGCTCTCTTCATCGTCAAATCCTGCTCCGGTGGACCTGCTAGACATCTTTCGGCAACCCCGTCAAGGTATGCAGCTTCACTTGCACACAATCACTGCATGTTTAAAATTATGTCTTGCATAAAAACTCTTCTTGTGTCGCGTGTATGTGCTCTACGGTTGCTTGGGGCTTAAGGCTCTCCAGCGCTCGCTAAGCGCTTGAGCACCCTTGTGCGCTCACTAGGCGCTCGTATAGCGCTTGAGCGCCTCACTTCCAGTGAGCAGCGCTCGCTTGGCGCTTGATAGGCGCTTGAGCGCCCCTCTTGTCACCTTTTCCAGTATTGAGCGCTCGCTAGGCGCTCGTATGGCGCTTGAGCGCATCACTTCAAGTGAGCAGCGCTCTTAGGGCGCTCGCTAGGCGCTTGAGCGCCTATGGTTCCTCGTGTGTTCCAGTTCACGTGCTTGACCCCTGTTTTGATGAAATTTCAATGCACTCGCAGAGCGCTCGTTTGGCGCTTGAGCGCTTGTACACGCTCGTTGAGCGCTCGCTAGGCGCTTAAGCGCCTCGTTCTTTTCATCAACCAATCCTGGTTAAGCTCTGTTTTTGTATATAAGCATAACAGTGCTCGTCCATTAGGTCATCTGGAGTCCCCCTGAACTTCTAAAGAGGCTACTTTCTCTCTTAAGGTGTTTTGCATTTACTCCATCTTCTTTCCTCTATTTTGTAGCAACCTAAGGGTATTTAATAGTGTCTTTCAAACACCTTAGGTTGTGTATTCTTGTCAAAACCACATTCTTATTCATACACACTCATTTTCACATCATTCACACTTGGCCGAGTTGACTCGGAGCCGTCGCCAAACGGAGATCGGGTCGTTGTGCTCGTGGTTGCTATGGGATCAATGAGGTGCTCGGGGAGCTAGTCAAGAAGCAGA
>JAULJZ010000020.1:7919622-7932064 GCA_032270985.1 Heliamphora pulchella | reverse complement strand
AAAATTATAATTTGCAATTGAAATAAAAAAAAAGTAGTTATATATTAGCAGAAGTTATAAGTATTTAAAAAAAATTATAATTTATAATTAAAATTAATAAAAAAAACTAAAAGAAGTGGATACTGTGGTTTTGTATAATAAAAAGTTTAATTATTTAAGACGTGGATAAATTAAAAAAAGAAAAACTGCTCGTGAACTCTTTTATAACGCCAATCATATCAACTTTTAGGTTGACTTTTAACCATATTCTTTATTTATTATTGAGTTGACTTTTACACCAAAAGATATAAAAACAATTGATACCAAATAGTCCCGTGAGTCCGACTTAGCGTTATTACTAAAGAAAAATATTTCATACATAAGTGAATAATTATTTATTTTATGAAATTATTTAGAAGTTTCAAAATATTATTTAGTATTATTTATATAGTATTTTTATTAAATTATATAATAAAAAATATTTTGCGTGAAATAATGTTATCTACCTTAGGTAAAAAAGAAGCAATGATGACTCATTTACGACTTGTTTGGATTAGTTTTTAAGTTATTTTTTAAAAAAAATTAATTTTTAAATTGTACTGTTTGATTTTTAAAAAAGGTAAATAACTGTTTTTCATCTCTTAATTCAATTAAAAAAATCAATACATATCCAATACACAAAAAAAAAATCAAATAAAATTATTATAATATTCTTACATAAAAAGTCAACTCTATTAACAAAAACAAAAAAAATCGTGCTAATATCCCAAATTCTATAACTTAAAAACTAAAAGTAAAAGTATTTTAGATATTTTAATAAAAAATAAAAAAATTATTACAAAAAATTGTCCCAACACTCTCACTAAGTGCTGTTTAGGATAGTTTTTAAGTTTGGCTTTCAAAAGATTTAGCGTTTTTGACAAAAAAGATGTTTGAGATAACTTTTAAGTTTGGCTTTTAAGAGATTTAACTTAAAAAAAAAAAAGGAGAGTGCTTGGGATAATTTTTTGTAATAACTTTTTTACTTTTTTATTTTTTTATTAAAATGTCTCAAATGTCCTTACTTTTATCTTTTAAGTTGCAGTATTTGAGATATTAACACAGTTTTTTTCTTATTTTTGTGAGTATGATTGATTTTTTATGTAAAGGTATTATAATAATTTTGTTTAAAAAAAAGTTAAAATTTTTAGAATATGTATTGATTTTTTTTATTAGATTAAGAGATGAAAAAGAAATTAATTTTTTTTTAAAATCAAACAATGCAGCTTAAAAGTTGATTTTTTTACAAAAAAAAAATTAATTTAAAAATTAACCCAAATAGACTCTTAATGTATAATTTTTTTAATCTCTGATTTATCTAACAAAAGTGGACCACTGCATTTATTAAAAATATTTTTATTATATCATTAAGTGGGAGCATACATTCACGTTCACGTTCACGTAAGCATTTACGTGATGTTCGTAAATATAGAATAATTAATTGAATTTAGTGGTAATAAAAAGAGAACAAGATAGAGAGAGACAAGCCAATGTTTAAAAAATTTAGTTTTAAAAATAGAAGAGAAAAGAAATTGTTAAGATAATTATATACGGTATTTTTTAAAAAAATTATTAAAATATTTAATATATCTTTATTTTTTAATTTTAAATTATAATATTTAAGATATTAGCATGATTTTTTTAAGTAGAGTTAATTTTTTAATTATAAATATTATAGTTATTTTATTTGAAAAAAGTGTTTAGAATTTAAATAAGCTTTTATTTTTCAGAAAAAAAGAACTAAAATAAAGCTTAATTGACTTTTTTTGAGACGTGGGTATGACTCAAAAAGTTGATGATTTTTTAATTATAAAAAGAAAAACTAATTTTCAAGCTATTATTACGTGTATAAATTTAAAATATAAAATTATTCACATATTATTGATTTTTTTTTCGATAATAACAATACTTTGCTGGGCAAAAAGCTTAAAAGCTCAATTTTTTTTTCTTTTTAGCTTAAAACTAAAAAAAGCTAAAAAAACATTGTTTAGGAATTTAAAGGTTTTTAGTCTTTTTTTTAATAATATAATTTTTTATATTTTTTAAAAATATCAATATTTTTATTATATATATATTTTTAATAAAAATTATATTTTTAAAATTTACTCGTTAAACTCTATCGAATAAAATCCATATTAAATATAAAATTGTGTAAAAAAACTTTAAAAAATTACAACCAAATTTTTATGACTTAAAATTCTTTTAACTTAAATCCACTTTAAGTTAAATTTTTTAACATATTTTCTTTTGGCTCAAAATCACCTTATAGTTCAATAAACGAAGTTCTTATTTATTTGTCTAAAAGTAAATTTTTACTTAAAGCGAGTTTAAAAAAAACCTAATTTAAAATCTAAGTCGGCAAACGTTGCCTTAAAATACGTGTAATTGCACTTTCTTTTTTTAAAAGTAGTTGCTTTACAACTTGAGAGAGAGAGAGAGGGAGAGAGAGAGAGAGAGAGTATTTGAACAGTTATAAATGAGATGAAACGAAGAAGTACAGAAAACGTTAACCGCCTTTTAGAGCTCCCCAGTCTCCTCCCCCAATTGGGCTTCCTTCTCCTCCCAACATATTTACGCACTTATTTTCACTTCTCTCTCTCTCTCTCTCTTCTCTCAACATACACTCGCAGCTCAGAACTCTCTGTCTCTGTCTCTGTCTCTCTCTCTCTCTCTCTAGAAATCGATTAAACCAGAGAGAGATCGGGCCGAATCGGAAAGGAAACCTCCCGAAGATGGTAACAACATCATTTCTGTAAAGCCCTATTATATGTATATTTCTGTATTATAGCTATATCGTGACATGTTGAATCGATGGACTTATATACACACACAAACACACACACAAATATATTCCTTTCTCTAAAAGTATGTGCAATGGTCCCTGGCTTTTACTTCATGGTATTGATTCATTCCTCTCTCGATAATTTGGTGCAGATGATGACGCCCAGCTGTTTCTGATCTTTGTCAATAGTGAGTCATTTCTCCTCATTTTCTAGGGTTTGTACTTTTTTTTTCTTCTTTTTTTTGGCTTTTCTGCTTCTGTGAAGGAGACTTTTTATTTTGTGTGTTAAATGTTTGGGTTAATGTTTTTTGTCCCTTAAATTATTATGAATTTTTTCTTCCGTCTATCAATTATCAATTTTACCTACTTCTATCCCTCAACTATCTAATTTTACCTACTTCCGTCTATAAATCACAAATTATGGTTTACTAAAAGCCATTTTTTTTTCTCTTGCTTACTTTCTTTTGTTAGCATAAAAAAAGTCAACTTTCCCGTTACAAACAGCAAAACGACTGTTTTGTCTACAAAAAAAAAAAAAAAAAGAGTGGGAATGACTACATGACCTATTTTCTGTCAATTAAGTAAACGTTTGTTTTTGATTTAGCTTAGTAGGAGTAAATTAAATCGTTGAGGGATGAAGTAGATAAAATTGCTAGTTGAGGGATGAAATTAAAAAAAAAAAAAACTCTTGATAGTTTAAAGGATAAAAATGAAATTAACCGTAAATATTTTGTTGTTATTTTGGTGATGTGGATAGTACAGGTGCTCTCATCCCGAATCAGGGCTTGGATTTTAGAGATTATTTCTTTAATTTATGATGTATTTTTGGTATTTCCCTTGTTGAATCAGGATTGGATGCTTGAGCAGCAGGTCAATAAGGAAATGTTACGGTGAGATGTAACTGTGTCTGTGTGGAGCTTGTTTCATGGACTACGAATAATAGGCACTGTTTCCTCATTATGAAATTGACTTGTGGTGGACTTTCCTGTAGGCATGTTAGTGATCTAATCATGTCCCGGACATGGATACAAAAGTTCAGGAGTTTGTTGGAATGTTCAGTATTGACACGAAGGTGGTTTGATTTTGAAAATATCTAGTGTTGTTGTCAACATTTTGTGACTAAACCCATCGCGAGGTTATGCCAACAGTTGATTTTGATCTGTCAAGTTAATTGTTTAGTACACTAGCCTGTCAGACTTGCTTCACCTGAGTTGTTGTCTTCTTTATATTCTCCAAAGATGGTGAGCAATGTGTCTATATTCCCAAATTTCCATGTCATTCTAGATGACTGATGAAGATTGAGCTCAATAGCTGGGAGGTTCTTCTGTCACTTGGAAGCTTTAGTTAACTCTCATTCTGCTGATTTCCTATTCATTTGAAGAGTCAAACAACAAATGGACAGTGAGATTTTGACCACTAACCATCAGCCAAGCATTGGCCAGCGGTTACTTCCTGCTGTTGTACCCGTGCTTTTGATTGCAATAGGATATGTTGACCCAGGAAAGTGGGCTGTAGCTATTGAGGGTGGAGCTCGTTTTGGGTCTGATTTGGTTCTGCTAATGCTTTTCTTCAATTTTGCTGCAATCTTATGTCAGTACCTTTCAGCTCGTATTGCTTTGGTCACTGGAAGAGATCTTTCCGAGGTATTTCTTCCTTATTTTCTTGATCATTTATCATGAAGTCCATTAGGAGCTTTATTATTTTGGCTTTGGTATTTTGAACAGTCATGGCTGTTGTTATTTTTAATATTTTCCTGGAAATAAAAGAAAGCTTTGAAAATGAGAAGTTCATTTGTAGTTTTAATCTAAGATTATCTAGCAAAATAAAATAAAATCTAAGACTAGCTTAAATAGTCTGTTACTAAAAAAAGCGCTGTGTTATTTCAACTTTAGCAGGAGTACAAATGAATATTTCTGTTAACCCATATTCTACGATAACAATAATTGTTTGCTTTAAATCTTGAATTGGCTTCATGATTATAGTGAAATAGCATCACATTAGAGTAGGAACATGAACATTCTGCTTAATGTTCTCATAATATTTTCACTATACATTGATCAAAATTGTAGAGTTGAGGTGGAGCCCTTTTTTATCCAGTTAAAGTGGCATTTTTTCGGTTCTTTTGAAGTCTGGATGGTCAGCATAGGGTAATGCCATTTAGGTACTATTTTGGATTGTCAACATAGGGTAATACCATCTGGCCATCTGGGTACTATCAAGTTGTATGTTGTGCTTGGAGTCCTTTTCATCGTATACAGTATTGTTATTTGCTTTAGTGATGCTGGTAATATGTGCTGCGGATTTACTTGTGTGATTTTTCTCTAGTTGCTAAGAAAGTATATTTTCTTCATATTTTTTATTTTTCCCTTGGCGATGACAAAGATTTGCAGCGAAGAGTATGACAAGGCCACGTGCATTTTCTTGGGAGTTATAACAGAGCTTTCCATGATTGCTTTGGACCTTACAACGGTAGTTCTCCCTTTACCTTAATTATGGGGAATATATTTTGGTTGTTTCTTTGGATCACGTTCCCTCTCATATTTTCCCTTATTCTGCTAGATTCTGGGCGCTGCACATGGGCTCAATCTAATTTTTGGGGTGGACTTGTTTACTTGTGTCTTTCTGACTGCTATTGATGCTGTTCTCTTTCCAGTTTTTGCCACACTCCTGGTAAGCCTGAAGGCCCTGGACACTTTCTATTTTTTTATGATCTCGTAATTAGCATTATGATTTTGAATTTGATCGTATTATAATTTGAAGAGAACACATGTTTCAGGATAATGGGAAGGCGAAGTTCCTTTGCATATCAATGGCAAGCTTTATACTACTTTTTTATGTTCTAGGAGTGCTCTTTAGTCAGCCGGAAATTTCAGTCTCCACAAATGGGCTGCTAACAAAGTTAACTGGGGAGAGTGCATTTGTGTTGATGAGTCTTCTTGGAGCGAGTATCATGCCTCACAATTTTTATCTTCATTCCTCTATTGTGCAGGTCTCTCTCTCTCTCTCTCTCTCTCTGAGTGCATGCTATTGAAATATGTTGAATGGCTTCTCACATTGTAGCATCAAGTGCTTGCTTCAATGTATTATTATTTTTTTACTTGAAAATGTAACGTCAAGTATGTAAATTACTGAAATTGCCTTGGAACTTACATTTTTATGCACTGATGTTTCAACTTGCCAACATTTAGTTGTAAAAAACTAAGGAGATGTGTAAAGCCTTTGCCTTGATATCATAGTAACTTCGAATTTTGTTTGTACATTTTTACTTATGAATTTCACTGTCAAAACACATTTGACTTGTGTCTGCTACTATTTTCCTTGTGAACTATGATTCTAAGGGCTAAACACTTTTAACATGCTTTCATGTGGAGATATTCAACTTGCTTATGCACAAATGTGCTTAAAACTGCAGTGATGCTAAAATTGTTTGTTATGATCCTGCAACCCATATCATATTTGGTAGGCAATGCGTTCGAGTTGAAGAGAAAAAGTTGAACGAATTCTGGTTGCCATTGGCGGTTGACTTTTATTTTAGTCTATATGTTTTACGTCAATGACAAAACATCTCTTGTTAAAATTCTCTTAATTTCAGTTGAGAGGTCAAAAAATGATTTACATTTTGAAAAAGACATGATCATGGACAGAGCAGAAAACCTCTCTAAACTCAGGCACGTTGCTGACTTATATATTTGGGCTGACCACCGTACCATTGTTATCAGTACCGTAAGCACTCTTGTCCCTTTGGAAGTTGGCATCGTACTACTGAATATAGAGCAAGGTTATTTCATCCGTTCTTAATCTTAAGTGCCAAGGAAATGTGAGCAAATGGTTACCCAGTTAGGAGTTATCCTTTATAACTTCCTTTTAGGTTTGCTAATATTTTTTGGAAATTGAGATCATCTTCCATTCTCTTGCCACATCAAATGGCTATAATTATGTTATTGTGGCACTTAAGTGTTTAATTAATGAAATTCTGCTCATCTTTTGCACTCTTGCAGCAAGAACTGGGAATGCCGAGTGTTTCCAAGGAACTCCTATGTCATGATCATTTTTTTGCCATCCTATGCATCTTCAGTGGCATTTTCCTGGTGAATTATGTGCTAATGAATGCAGCGGCAAATGTATTCAACAGTACAGGCCTTGTTTTGCTTATTTTTCCAGATGCATTGTCTTTAATGGACCAGGTTTGGCTTTCCATAAGCAACTCATGGGTTAACTTTTTTGCATATTAGGTGTATGCATTTTATTATTTATTGCGACTTTGATGCATGCCAAAGAAGTCCATTATCCAAAAAATTATTGATGCAGGTATTTAGGAGTTCAACAGTGCCCTTTGCTGTTCTATTGGTTCTGTTTGTTTCTACTCATATCACCGCATTTACTTGGAACCTTGGTAGGCAAGCAGTCCTACGTGATTTCTTCAGGGTGGACTTTCCTGGTTGGCTTCATCATGCTACAATCAGAATTGTTGCCATTATTCCAGCCCTCTATGGTGTGTGGAATTCAGGAGCTGAAGGTATATATCAACTGCTAATGTGTACACAGGTAGTGGTTGCTCTTGCGTTGCCATCTTCTGTGATTCCCCTTTTCCGGGTTGCTTCGTCCAGATCATTAATGGGTATCTACAAGATTTCTCAGTTTGTGGAGTTCTTGGCCCTGATCACGTTTTTTGGAATGCTGGGCTTAAAGATTATATTTCTGGTAGAGATGATATTTGGGAACAGTGATTGGGCCACTAGTTTGAGGTGGAATGTTGGGAGTAGTATGTCTGTATCTTTTTTTTTTCTTCTCATCACTGCTTCCATTTCACTTTGTTTAATGCTTCGGCTTGCAGCCACGCCATTGAAATCAGCTAGTTTGAGATTAGATGCTCAGCTATTGAACTGGGATGTAAAAGATGCTGTACTCGAGTCATATGTGGAGAGAAATGAAATTGATTTTAATGAAACTAGGCACGATAGGGTGGAATCCATACAGAAGCAAGAACCTGCAATAGCCGCAGTAAGGTCCTTGGAGAGTCATTCAAATATGTCCATTACAAGTTCTGATGTGGATTCGACCGAAACACTCCTGGTTTCTGATAACATGCCTCATTTGCCTACTATTGAGGAGAATGGTTTTAGTATCACGGGTCCTAGACCCTCTAGGTTCCATCCACAGGAATCAGCTACCACGGTCGGAGTTGTGGTCTCAACTGTTTGTAGTGAAGGTTCTGTTGGTGAATTGGTGGATACCATTGCCTTGCAGACAGAGTCAACAGACTTTGTAGAAAAGACAGAGAGAGTGGAGAGGGATTTAATGACCGGGAAGGATGAGGGAGAGAGTTGGGAGCCTGAAGAATCTTTTAAAGGGGTTTCTGGGGGTATACCATCTTTAACATCTGAGGGTCCAGGGTCATATAGGAGTCTCAGTGGGAAAAGTGATGATAGTGGGAGCGGTGCTGGAAGTCTATCAAGATTGGCAGGATTGGGCCGTGCTGCAAGACGTCAATTGGCTGCAGTTCTTGATGAGTTCTGGGGACAGTTTTTTGATTTCCATGGGCAAGCAACACAAGAGGCGAAGGCTAAGAAACTCGATGTGTTACTGGGGATAGAATTAAAGGTCGATCTAAAGCCTGCTACTCCTCTGAAAGTGGACACCAGCGTCAAAGAATTTACTGGTTACTTTTCATATCTGGGTGGAAAAGGATCTGATTCTCCACTGAGTTCAACTTTATATGATTCCCCCAAGGTGACTGGAGTACAAGGTAGCGTGGGGGCATCTTCTGGGGTTCAAAGGCTGTCATCTTCATCATGGTCCAACCGTATGCAGTTGTTAGATGCTTATGTGCAAAACCATAACCGCAGTGCTCTTGACTCTGGTGAGAGGCGCTATTCTAGTTTGCGACTTCCGCCATCTTCTGATGGCAACGATTATCAACCAGCCACTATACATGGCTATCAGATTGCATCATATCTCAACCGGTTTGCTAAAGAAAAAAGATATGACTACGAAGATGGCCAAATGGAGGCACTAACCCCAAAAGCTCCGTCTTTGGGCACATCGAATTACAGAGATCCACTTGTTTTCACTTCACGAAAACAACAAAGTGGATTAAGCAGCATGAAGCCACCTGGCTTTTCAAAACCTGTTGTATCTAGAAATATTTCACTTCAATCTGCAAGACCATTTAATGATCTTTGCTCTGCTGTGCCTGCTGCGATTCCCAACAACACAGTTAATGCAAAGAAATTTCATAGCTTGCCGGACATATCTGGACTTTTGCTTCCTTACAGGAATTCATATTTGCTTGATAGGAATGCTCAGTGGGATGGTCTCATTGGATACGGGTCATCCCTATATGCAAATGCTTCAATGAAGGCAGGAGCTCCTTTGGCATTTGATGATCTCTCTCCTCCAAACACATACAAAGAATCGTTCACCTCACAGTCAAGCTTGAGCTCAGAAACTGGATCCCTGTGGTCCAGACAGCCCTTTGAGAAGTTTGGAGTGGCTGAGAAACCACACAGTATTGGGGGTGAGGGAGCTGGATGTAAGCAAATCTCGCTTGCTCCAGAACCTAAAACTGTTATGGATTTGGAAGTAAAGCTACTTCAGTCTTTTAGACACTGTATCGGGAAGCTTTTGAAACTTGAAGGGTCTGATTGGTTGTTTAGACAGAATGATGGGGCTGACGAGGATCTTATAGATCGTGTGGCAGCAAGGGAGAAGTTTCTTTATGAAGCTGAAACTAGGGAACTGAACCAGGTGGGTCACATGGGTGAATCTCAGTATTCCTTTGACAGAAAACCGAGTTCTGTACCGAAAAATGATGAGACAGATTATGCCAAATTTATAGTTTCCTCAGTTCCTCATTGTGGAGAGGGGTGTGTTTGGAGAGTGGATTTGATAATAAGCTTTGGGGTGTGGTGCATTCACCGGGTTCTTGATCTCTCAGTAATGGAAAGTAGGCCAGAGCTGTGGGGGAAATACACATATGTATTAAATCGTCTTCAGGTAAAATTTTCAGATTCCATGCTCTATAAATATTTTGTAGTATATTGCATGTAGTAACTATTGGATACACACTATAATGCCTTTTGAGCTACATGGTTTATCCCTTTTGACCAAATGGAAACACAAGTGCCCTAACATGGGCTGTTTGAAATGGCAATGCACTCTTATTCATCCTTTTGGATTTGTGCTTCAAACAGTTCAATAAGCCCGTCCAAAGCCAAAGTTCCCAAATTTCTAATTTTATTGCCAAGTTTGGGAAAACTGTTCATTTTTATAACTTTTATAGACCAAATTTGTTGTACTTGAATGGAATTCCTAAAACTTGGTCTCATTTTAACTAGGTCTAGAAAAAAAATTATTTTCTTTCCCAAATCCCAAATCTTTTTAAATTTTTTTTGCCTAGTAGTCTTAACTTTTTGGCCGAATTTTAACGAATTCAACTTCGGCCAACTGTTCCAAATTTGAATTTCAACAAAGTTTCATTTAACTTACTGAATTTTAAAAACTCATAACAAGTAACTTCGCCACCCCATTTCCTCGATAAATGGGCCAATCCATTTTCACTGAAGGTTGTAAGGGCGAAATTCACTTGTACTTTCAACGAAATGGGATTTGAATGGAATAATGTTATCTTGCCTAGTGAGCATCCATAACTCGAGCAAAGAAAGCATAATCCCAATTACCCGAGGTCATCTTCACAGTGGGAGTTTGCACAAGTGTATGCCTGTCTGTTTCTATTATACCATGCTCACAGATCACATATCTATTCTCACAAGCTTCACTAACCTTCATTGTATCCTTGCATCACACTTAATTTAAATCGTGTTACACTACTTGTCAGAATCAACTCTCATTTTATTAAAAAGTTGTTCTGCTTAAATTTCATGTGAATAAATTCACTTTTAACTGGTAAGTCACCAATTTTTTCAAAAACTTAAGCTGTTAGAAAAGGGGACCAACAATGTATATATAGCTATCTAACACCCTCTCTCATGTGTAACTATGTTTCACACGTGAAGAGACAAATAAACTGAACAGGTACACCAACACAGCGCACACAATAGCAAATATAACAGGAAAACAAATATTACGAGACTTGAACTCAAGACCTCGTGGAACTAGAGCTCTGATACCATGTTAAGTCACTAATTTTTTTAAAAGTTTAAATCATTAGAAAATAGGCTCAATAATGTATATCAAGCTATCCAACACTAACCTTAACATTGACATTTGTCAATTTGATCATTGCCACCCAATTTTGCACGTTACGTGAAGAGATTGTTTGTTAATTATATCACACTTTATACTTTCTGGTCCCATGGTTGGCTGGTGGCTAGATGACGAGATACTTCGCATAGTTTGTCTGAAGGCATTAGAATTTAATGGAAATTGACACTGTTGTAGGACTGTCATGAGCATAAAAGGTGCAAGCACCCTTTCAGAAGTTAGCCCCATTTGGATGTATTGCCCAAATGCCTTGGGCTCAATCGTGTCATCTTTCTCCCTTCTCCTCAATTTGTATTTTAATTTTTTAACTCAATAAATAAAATGAAATTTGAGACATTCAGAAGCATCTTATTTTGATATTCACTAAACTTTTTAGCATATGCACTTTTGCTCAAGCTAATTTTAATTGTTAGTTTTCTATGAGATTCAAAATTGGAATATACTACCAATTGCAAGATGACGAGTTTTTCAATTATCTTGTTTTATCTTATTCGTTCTTTTTTTCCTTGGTCATGATTGTTTGTTTCTAGTTTGGCGACCATGGGACATGCGTGTTTATTATGAATTTATTGACAACAGGGAATAATCGATCTGGCTTTTTCCAAGCCTCGTACCCGAATGGTCTCCTGCTTCTGCCTGCAAATCCCAGAGGAGCACCAGCACAGGTCAAGCCCCCCGCCCCCTATTTCAAATGGAAGCTTGCCCCCAGGACCTGCGAAACAAGGCAGGGGGAAATGCACGACTGCAGCGACGCTCTTGGACATAATCAAGGATGTCGAGATTGCAATATCTTGCCGGAAGGGTCGGACGGGCACTGCTGCCGGTGACGTGGCTTTCCCAAAAGGAAAAGAGAATCTGGCTTCTGTTCTTAAGCGCTACAAGCGTCGGTTGGCCAACAAGCCAATCAGTTGTTAACTCGGGCCCAATTGGGCTGGGTTGGGCTGCACGAAGTTCTGGCACCAGTTCCATATGACTCATAGCAATTGCCTTTAGTTGGGCCGCACAAAGTTCTGGTACCAGTTCCATATGGCTCATAGCGATTGCCTTTAGCCAATTATAACTGGGTGGATGATTTTTGAGGAGTTTGATTTTGGGAAGCAGCTCCTTGTCCATCATGTTGTTATCTCTCTCTCTCTCTCTCTCTCTCATGTGTATTTAAGTCTTTGTTGCATATTTAATTTCAATGTGAGTTTTGTATGCAATAGGATGAAATTACTGGATTCATGTGTAATTGCAGCAGAATGGAAGAAAATGGGTAGAAAGTTAGGTGGAAAGTGTTATCAGAATTAACGCTTAGGTCATTATTGGCTCATTATTCAAATCACTCAAAGGTGAAAAAGAATGGCTGCCTTAGAAGACTCTTCTGTTCTCTTTTCTTTTTCCTTCCCCCCCCTCTCTCTCTCTTTCACACGGGCGCAG
>JAULJZ010000020.1:7870462-7888037 GCA_032270985.1 Heliamphora pulchella | reverse complement strand
TGAATTAAGAGTATTATTGTAGTTTAAAAGTAGTGAAAATTTGAATAAAATATTTTGAGAATTTGTGTTTTAATTTAATTTTTTGGCTTTTTAACTTTTTTGACAAACGGATAATCTTAGTTTTTTGACGTTTTTAGCAAAAAAATCAAGGAACCAAAGTTGCCAATCACTAGTTGTTGAGCAAGATATTAATAAAAAGAGAATTTTAGCCAGAGATCGAAAAAAATAAGTTTTAACGCGCAAGGTACATCAACAAAAAATTTAACGCACAAGATTCAATTACGTAATTTTTTTCAAAAATACCTTGCAAACAGATAAATTTATCTGTTTGTATATCAACACAGATAATGCAAATAGATAAATTTATCTGTCTGCTTATTTATGCCTAACAAATAAATTTATCTGTTTGTATATCAACACAGATAATGTAAATAAATAAATTTATCTGTCTGCTTATTTATGCTTAACAGGTAAATTTATTTGTTTGCATATCAACACAAATAATGTAAAGAGATAAATTTATCTGTATTCTTTATATGTATTTTTACTAAAAGATAGATCAATTAATCTATATTTTTTAAAATATTTTAAAAATACAAAGATAAATTTATTTATTCTAGTATATTTTTGTCCTAAAAAAAATTTATAAGTTAAAATTTTTATGATAATAAACTTTACTTGTTAAAAAATTTTATATTTAGTAAAAAATAGTTAATGATGTTTACTAATTTTCCGTGATAAAAAAATAATTATAAAACTGAAACACCGAATAATTGCTCTAACAGTACATCTTGACTATTTTTTGCGTGTATTATACGAGAGAAGGGCAAGGGAAAAGGGGGAGAGAGACGTTCCCCGTTGATTGAAAGAATGATGGATATTGGTTGGTAAAAGTTGTTTATTAATTTATTTTTTATTATAGGGTTATTTGTTTTTAGTAAAAAAATTTTATTATTTAATTAAATTATTATAAATTTTAGATTTTTTTATTGAAATGATTTTAAAAAATAAAAAATTTTGATTAAAATATAAAAAAATTCAAAAAAAACAAAAATTAACTAATAAGTCAAATCAAATATTATTTATTTTTGTTTTTAGTAGATTTTTTTATTTTTTAATTAAAATTTTTTATTTTTTAAATTTATCTCATTGAAATAATTTTAAAAAATAAAAAAAATTAATTAAAAATATTAAAAAAATTCAAAAAAACACAAAAATAAGCACTTTTTACCCAAACGGGGCTAATTATATTATACTTTCTTTCTATCTTTTTTTCTTCCTTTCCATATTCCTGAAATTTACTATTTTGTGTGTAGATTCGTCCTCCCCGGTGGAACACCCCAACCCTGCTGCACCTTCCCAGTTACCAGTTACCAGTTACCAGTTACCAGTTACTTGACCTCCCAAATTGAAAATGGATTCTGCACGAAGGAGATGACGAGGATTGACGATCGGATTGATCATATTCTGAAGCTCGTCCTCCCTCCTCCTGCTTTGACGATACAATACCTAGTAATCGATATAAAATCGTGATTTGATTTGGACGTCGAAATTCAAAGGAGGAGGAGGAGGAGGATGCCATTGAGAATAAAGGCAGTGGTGGACAAGTTCGTGCAGGAGCTGAAGGAGGCACTGGATGCAGACATACAGGAAAGGATTATGAAGGAGAGGGAGATGCAGAGCTACATCGAGGAGCGCGAACGCGAGGTCGCCGAGCGCGAAGCCGCCTGGAAGGCCGAGCTTTCTCGTCGTGAGGTAACAGACTGATACTAACAAACAAATACCTATTCCCCATCTCTTTGTTCATTCCCATTTCTTCCAATTCCTTCTTTCTCCATCTAAGCCTACTAACAACGAAATTCACAAGATAACCTTCTTTTTTCCCTGAAAAGGTTTGTTTCAATTTGTCTCTCAGTCTGTCTAAGGCCCAATTGTCAATTAGCTTAAAAATTAGTTTTTTTTTTTTTTTTTTTAGTATTTTACATTTTTAGTTAAAAAATTAAATTTAATTTAAAATAAATTATTTGATAACATAATTTTTAAGTTAATTTTTTTCTGAAGTTAGGTTGCATGTGTAAAAAGGTAGCTTTTTTTTTTATTCAAAGTAAATAATTTTATCCATCGATATATTTAATATTAATAATTATGATCATATTTGGGCTAAATTTCACAAATTTTGCTTATTTTGTTTTTTTTGAATTTTTTTCTTTTGACTAAATTTTTTTTACTTTTTCAAATTGTCTCGATGAGATGAACTTAAAAAATAAAAATTTTTGATCAAAAAATTAAAAAATTCACTAAAAACAAAATAAGCAACATAAAATTTGATTTATTGGCTTATTTTAACTTATTTTTGTCTTTT
This sequence comes from Heliamphora pulchella, assembly GCA_032270985.1. Taxonomy (NCBI): domain Eukaryota; kingdom Viridiplantae; phylum Streptophyta; class Magnoliopsida; order Ericales; family Sarraceniaceae; genus Heliamphora; species Heliamphora pulchella. Next base: position 7,885,675 of record JAULJZ010000020.1, on the reverse strand, counting down.
TGAATTTTTTTTATATTTTGATCAAATTATTTTACCTTTTTAACTCGTCTCGATTAGAAAAGTCTAAAAGTATACTAGTTTGACTAAATGATGAAAAAAGATCACTAAATACAAAAATATACAACATCAAATAAGCAAATAATCAATTATCCCAAATAAGGTTTATATGCAATTGGTAATGATAGTAAATACATTATGAATAAGACGTATTATTGTAATGTAAAAGTGGTTGGAGTTTGAATAGAATATTTTAAAATTTTGTATTTTGATTATTTTTTAGCTTTTTGGCATTTTGCCAAACCGATAACCTTAACTTTTTGACTTCTTTTTTTAGTATTTTTAGCAAAAAAAAAAAAAAACTAAAGCCAAAAGCCATGGTTGACAGGGCCTGAATGGAGGGTTCTAGTCTGGATTCCATGATTTTTCTTTCACTGTTGCCCGTTCGAATTGAATGTGATTGTTTTGTAACGCAGAAGGGTTCCAAATCGTGACTATTATTTCATATTTATACCTTAAAGGAATACTCCATGTAGATAGTCCAAATATTTTCATGCTTATTCTTCAAAATGGAATACTCTACCCTCTTGTGCCTCAAGATATCTCATTTTTAGAAAACGCAGCTGAGCAAATTTACTCCTAGTCATGAAATGGGTTAATGTAATGGTAATCTTTTCTCAGTATTGTAGCAAATCCAAATCAATTGGCATTCTACTCTGTTTTGGCAGAAGATCCCAGTATTGTACCAAATGTCCCTGTTCATTTTGTGGATAGGGGAAACTAGTTACTAACTATGTGGAGCTATGTTTCACATTTGCTGCTATTGAGTATTGACGTACCTTTCCTATACCAAGTCAACATCCTGCTTAGATATATTGTTATGAAAATCTTCACTTAATAATAGTGGAAAAAAAATTGTTGTGAAGATGTACAAAACTGATTTGGCTTTTCTTAGTTTTTGGCTACGAAGCTAAGTGGTAGCGTATATCTAATGGGCTTCTCATGTATCTCCTTGTGGAGTTTACTGGTTAAGCTGTTTCTTTAAACAAGAAAACTAGTAGATCCTATTGAATGAATTGAGTAGCCTGGAAACTTTTTTCTTGAATTACTGTGGGAGAAGAGTCCCAAAGTGCCTGTTTTTTACTTGAGGCCTTCTGCATGTAGAGGGAACGTAGTGGAAACTATATAACAATGGACCTTAGGGATACTGTCCTCTACACTTTGGCTCTCATTAGGGTTTAGGGTTTAGGGTTTAGGGTTTAGGGTGTAAAAGGGATGGTCAATAAACGTTGAGATCTTAATGCTATTCTTTGGGGAATGTTGACATTATGTTGCGAAGCGCACAAAAGCAAAGTACATAGCGGCCTAGGATCACCAAAAGACCCACTGACACCCATTGAGCCCATTTTTGAAGATAAGCTTTAGCTCTGAGCTCGGAAAAACTCTAAAGACACCATTCCGAAAAGTTCTCAATGAGATTTGCAAAATCAATGCAGTAGCCATCTTCCTTGTGAAATTTAGCCAGAATTATATAATTTGACTGTCTTTTTTGGCACGTATTCCTTTTTAGCAAATTCCGTTTTTCGTCCTTATGCAAGGCTAAATCTAAGCCTTTCACTGGAACCTTTTTAGGAAAATCTTATTTTTTTTTTAAAAAAAAAATCCTTTATATTATTCCTATGGTTTTTACGATTGGTTTGCTATATAAATCAAATATTGTAATGGTATAAGACAATTTTTGAGATTAATAATATTTGAGAGAGATGAGTCTTTCCTTTCAGCTCTGGAGTATTTTATGTGAATCAACCAACTATTGATGTTTTTATTTCCGGTATTATTGTGGAATCAAACAGGTTTAACGAAGGGTTTTACTTCTGGCATTCTTTGAATGATCACTCAAAATCTTGTTCTATCTCTTCTCTCAACATGTTCCGCTACACAACATTACACATCCACACTCTTGTAATATCAAGTCTTGACTCATTCTCTGAGTTCTTTTTTGCAATAACTTCCTATCTATAACTGCTATTATGTGCCATGCATGGTATCTTGCAATGTTTCTGCACACCAAACTCTAAGTACCAAATTATAAAAATGGAAGCAGAACCACTGGATGAAAAAGGACTGAAGAACAAATTAATTTAGAGCCGTGCTATGTCTCCCAAAGAAAACGACCGAAAAAAATTACCGAAACAGTTTCTTCACACACGTGTCACGCTCGCGCTAAAACCACTCTTTCGTGCATGACCTGATTACTTCTCCTCGTTATGCTCTTCCATCCTCTCCCGGTACTCTTCCTCGTCGTTAGTGGTGGCGTCCTAGTTATGCTGGTACTCCGCCACCAGATCATTAATGTTACTCTCCATGGGTTAAAAACTATGAGAACATTCTCACTGGTGTATGTGTGTGAGAACATATTCACTGTGAGAACATTCATGTTACTCTCCAAATCATTCTCACTGGTTAAAAACTATGAGAACATTCTCACTGGTATATGTGTGTGAGAATATTCATTCTCACTGATATCGCAAAGCCTAGCATGATGAGGGAAGGAGGCTTGAGCTTGCATCTAGCAATTGATGATGAGGAGATGGCAGAGATCATATGATTAGAAAAGAAGAAAAAAAAACAAAAAGTAAAAAAAAAATCCCAAATAGCACTCTCTGTCTCTCTTTTTCCCTTAGGATTTTGATTAAGTCTGTGTCGAAGACGTCGGTGAAGAAAGTGTTACGATACTGTTACGACACCTCAGAGGACGAGGCACTCTGTGCTGAAGACGTCGATTGAACACTTTCTTCATGTCCTTCAACCGCTGGATCCGACACCTCGGAGGACAAGGTTCATCAATCTCCAAGAGTTCGCCAAATTTTGCAGGGGTGCGAGCTCCGTCGAAGACGACGACGTCGTCAGGGCTAGGAGTCAAGCGCAGACGTGGGGGAAGAACGGGGCTGGGGGAAGGACGATGCGGGAAGAACCAAACGCAGACGTGGCAATTTCGGTCATTTGTTTCGGTCGTTCTTTTTGGGATGAATAAACTTTCCGATTAATTTATTGTGTCATTGTTTTTGTATCATACATATTTGTATATTTCTACCGAAATTATTGAACTACTAGTGACATTGGTCCTAGATTAAGTGGTCACTCAGCTGCTCAATTGCAGCTGGATTAGACTTCGTGGAAGCTGAGTCCAAGCCCAAGTAGCTTGTTTAAGCCTGATTTTTGCTTGTTGGTCAACCTTGCTCGCAAATCTATTGGGTGTGGCTACAGCCTATATGTTACTTGGAACTCTGATCGTTACGAGAACAGGAACGTAATATGCCATTTGTCCTAAATTGTGGTACCATAGAAGCAGGTTTCTATCAATGACAATATTATGAGGTATTGTTTTCAAATTATAAGCATCCTATAAGATGGAGTAATATTTTTCAAAGTATTTATGTAAAACACATTTTTAAGAAGCGTTATAACAAAAATAATAATATTTTGTCTTGCCAAAACTCTACTTTCTAGATTTTAGTTTATTACGTTTGATTTTTTCTCATAGGAAAAAATGTTAGGGAAAAAATAGGAAATATTTGGATGGATAGTTTAGAATGCAAATTTTCCATTTTTGTTTTGGAAGGAAGTTGTACCATGTTTTGGAATGCATCTGTTCCAAAACGTAAATCGTTATGGTGTTAGTGTTTTCTAGTAACACGGGTATGGCTTTTTAGGTCCCATGTTTTCAGAAACAAGAGGATTCATTTCAAATCTATGTAAAAGCTGTATTGAATAATTTCTTATTATTTTTTAAATGTCTTGATATTCTTCATTTAAAAAAAAATCATTAATGTGTTAAAGGTTTTGAATTTGATATGTTTAGTCATCTAGATGGTACTTATTCATGGTGGTTTTCCACAGTGCTTCCCATTCATTTTTTTGACCTTTTAGGTTCCCTGCAGAGCTGCACTGCTGCAGGCCAATTGAACTGTTTTCAACATTACCTCTCGCCGTAGTTTGCACATGAACTGCTACTGTTTCATGTATGTTATTGTGCAGAAATTGCTGTAAACACGCATACAAATGAGGTATTTGCACAAATTTAGTTCACAGAATAATGAGATAGGCAATGCCTTTTTTTAATATGAGTCAAATTTTCACAAGTTGTTGGAACTGATATGGGAAATTCTTCATCTTCTTTCATCATTATATTTTTTCCCATTAAACCATTATGTCATCTTTCAGGCAGAGATTGCTCGGCAAGAAGCAAGGCTAAAGATGGAGCGAGAAAACCTTGAGAAAGAGAAAAGTGTGTTAATGGGAACAGCATCAAATCAAGATAACCAAGATGGAGCTCTTGAAATCACTGTCAATGGAGAAAAGTATCGATGCCTCAGGTTTGCAAAGGCGAAGAAATGAATGCTTTTACAAGGAAGGATTTAAGTTAAAATTGTCACGGTAGTGACATCATGTTAAAGGATCATTATTCTTACTGAATGGATTAATTAAATAGATGTTGGCTCCTTAGAATCTGAACCGGTGGTACATTTGTAGTTATGATCTATTTTAGTGAAGAATGGGTTGGATATAAATGAAAACATTGTCGTGCAGGTTGCTAAAATATTCCTTTATTTCCGTGAAAGAATAATAGAGGAAATACTCTAAAGAAAACAGTGTTGTACTTTGTTCTCGTTGACAACTTAAATTCTTTGAGTTGATTTGTGGAAGAGTTACAACCTCTACAGTGAAAATCACCGGGTCATGTATACATCAGTAAAACTAATTGTATTGTTCTTTTATCTTTCTTTTTTTTTTGTATTTTTTTCTTTGTCCTTTCCTCCGGAGGGTCGTGCACTAGCGAAACGGTAATTCTAAGATCCTTGAAAAGGAATTCAGAAAATTATCCCGTATTTAAAATGAAGGGTTCAAATTTACTTGTGTGTTGTGTGGTTCATACTGTAAATAAATCTAAACTATTGATTTTGATTTCTGGATAAGTTTTTGGAAATATTTTTTGAGTTTGTAGTGTTGTTGCTTCTCCAGCAGCTCAAATGTCATTCATTTTGTTGATTAGGTTTATTCGTCGGGATTCTTTTGACATATTAATATCTCACTTTATTGAGTGGCTAGTTCCACAAAATATTTCATTCCACTTTGTCGTGGTCACTTTTTCAGTAACTACTATCTCTTGGTTAAAAGAGTTAATTCATGGGTGCCACCAATAATGCTTACTCTGCCTATTTTTACTTTGGCAAATGTGTGCTTGGACATGTTCCTACTTGAAAATTTTATCTTTTACACCTTATGCTACTGCTTATTTGAGATTAGTTATTAACCTGTTTTCGCCCCTCTTTGGTTTTCCAAAAAAAAAAGTTTTTTTTTTCAAAAAAATCTGCTTTTAAGTCATAATGTTTGGTTTTCCAAAAAAAAAGCAACTAACTTTTTTTTCATTTCTTAATGCAAGGAAAAAAAGCCTATACAACATCCTAAACACTTTAATTTTTTTGAACTAAAATTATTATAATACCTTTAATTAAAAAAGTCAACCCTCACAAAAATGAGGAAAAAATCGCACAAATATTTTAAACATTGCAACTTAAAAGCAAAAAAGAAGTGTATATTAGAAATTTTAATAAAAAAGTAAAAAAATACTATAAAAAATTATCTCAAACACCCCAACATTTTTTATTTATCTTTTCTATGAAAAAGCTAAATATTTGAAAAGTAACTTATTAAAAATCCAAATTAGACCTTTCATTTCTAGCTATGTTCTCCATCAGTTTTCCAAAATACACTTATTCAACAACTCCACGAGTGTAGTTTTGGCTCAGGCAGGTCAAGCCCGATCTTGGTCCAGTGGGCTTTCGTCAAAATTTTAGGCCGAGTCGGGCTTTTTGGGGAGAGGTCGGCCCATGCCCAATAGGTATAGGACTCGGACTTAGTACTCAGGCCTTGGGCGAGCATTTTACTTTTTGTTATTTTTTTATTTTTTATTTTATTTTTTGAGTTGTTGTATAATACTATTAATTGTTAAATTTATATTTTATAGTTTACTATAAGTTTATTTGTTACTTTATTAATTTATTATGAATTTATAGTTTATTATAAATTTATAAATTTATAAGTTTATTAGTTATTTAGTTTGTTAATTACTTAATTTATAAATTATAAGTTTATAGTCTAATGTTAAATTATTATATAAGTTTATAGTCTATTATTAGTTTATTAATTTATCAATAATTTATTAGTTTGTTATTTTATTATCAGTTATCAGTTTATTATATAAGTTTATACTTTGTTAATTTATAAGTTTATAAGTTTATATTTTATTATAAGTCTATTAGTTTATTATAGGTTTATAAATTAGTTTACTTATTATATATTAATATTAATTTATAAATTATGTTATAAATTAATATTTATAATGCATAAATATAATAACCGCGCATTTTAAGTAATTAAATACAACATAAATTTTATTATTCAAAATTCAAAAGTATCCAATTACATAAATATTATATTTTAAGTTTTACAAAGTGGGCAGGCCTCAAGCTCGAGCGCGGACCAGGCTAACTTACGGGTTCAGAGGTAAGCCCAAGCCTGAAGAAAGGATATGCGGGCTAGAATCGAGCTCAAGTTTCTTGCGAGCCGAATTGAACCCGCACAATGATGAATCTCGGGCTATTTTTACAGCTCTAAGCTCTAGCTCAAAAGAATTTAAAGAACTTCTCTCAAGTAATGCTTGATGTATGCATGAGTTTCATTTGCTGAATGACTGCCAAACCACTAAAACACACATAAGGCAAACTTAACCAAGCGAGTGACTTCTTTACAAAAATGAAACCAATTCACATTTTGTTGCCAGCATTAGTGAAATTCTTATTCTTCTCTCTTGCCCATCCAATTTTATGGCCTTTTAAAAAGTCAGTTGAGGATTAACTATTTCAGCAGATGCTCACTATGCCCCTTTTAATAGTTGTTGTAAATTGAGTGAAATTTATGGTAAAATAGAATTAGTGTATGTATTGATAATAATGTGAGATTAGTAATGAGATAGTAGTAATTTTTTTATATTTGATTTAGGTAAGATTGGGTAGTGAACTAGATAAACTTATGTTTGATTTTGATGAAATTAATAATGTGAGATATAATTGTATTTGTTAATTCTTAATATTAACCTAATATTAAATAAATAATAAAACAATCTTTTTAATTTATTGGACTTGTTTCATTTTTATTAATTTTTTAAAAATCTTTTAAATTCAATCAAACGTTTTTTATTAATCATTTAAATCTTTTAAATTTATTTTTATTAATTTTTAAACATATAATTTACCATTTAAAATGCTAATAAAAACCATTTAATGGGATAGCAATCCAAGAGACCTCTTTAATGAGATGGCAGTTTTTCTTCCCTGAGTGCAAAGCAAAAGATATTTAGCCAAAGGTCTAGATTTCACAGTCAACAATCAATGGTTCAGATTTAATTGACAAAACAACGTTGTTTTTGTAAAATTAAATCTAAACCATTGGTTATATTAGATTACACGTGTCATCATCCCAAGGTGCAAAGCAGAGGAGCCAAACCCTTAACACTTTTTTCGAGCTTCTTCTTCTCCGTCCTCCAAAGGGAACAACAAACGGCGATGACAAACTTTGATAGAGCCGGCGCCTTCTCCTGTCCATCTCTATCGCCAACCACCGCGTCGCCCCCTCCCCTTCTGTTGCCGACTAGCGGCGCAACGTCTCTATATACATCAACCAAACCGATGTCAAACTTTGACGGAGCCAGCATCTTTTGGTATTAATTTTAATATTATTCTTGCATCTCTATTTTAGGATTTCTTAGCTTCAAGAGATGAAAAAACTACCAAAAAATATTGTTTCAAAAATGCATAGGTAATATTGTAAAAAATCACCAATCCAAACAGATTAGATTAACAATAACAACTTGAGATCAGTATTAGCAGTCCACCCAATTCATAAGATTAGTATTCTATTGAGACTCATAATTCAACCTCCTATTTTGTGAACGAACATAATTTTAAAAGGTACACTAGATTCACAATCCAACCCCTCCTTCTATAATGATCATCAAACAAGCATGTTATTTGAAAATAAATAATAAATACTGTTTTGCATTTTTTTTAAAAGAAAAAAAAGGCATGAAATCAAATACTGCTTGCTCTATTTTAATTGACTCAATTAGCCTTTACTTACGTAACAACTTAAGTCCTCTTCAGTTCTTTCACAAGGTTGACCAACAACTAATTTCAAAAAGCTAATTTAAAATATAAGTTACTAAATAATTTACTTTGAAGTTAATGTAGTTTTTTTGACTAAAATAAATAAATAAATAAACAAACAAATTATCTTTTAAGCTAATTGTCAATTGGGCCATAAGTCAATTTTTTTTGATTTCTTATTTTCTAACTTAAAATTATTTTTATGGTTTACCAACAAAACTTATTTAACTTTAAATAAAAAGTTCTAACTTAAAATCAAATTGACAAATGAGCAAACTATCCTTACTAAGGCCCTGATTGGCAACATTGGTTTTTTGGCTAAAAATGCTAAAAACTTACAGTTGCCTGTTTGGTAAAAAACAAAAAAGCAAAAAATTAAAAAATTAAATTAAAACACAAATTCTTATAATATTCTATTTAAACTCCTACCACTTTTAAAATACAATAATATTCTTCGTTCATAATATTTACTACTACAACCAATTACATATAATTGTTAATATCAAATATATAGAAAAGAAAAATTGCCCCCTTTGAATAAAAAAATTAAAAAGATAATTTTTTATCAAAATAACCAATTTAAAAAAAATTAACTTAAATACTATAACAACCTATTTTTAACTCAATTTAACTTTTTAACTAAAAACATACAAAAAAAAAAAAAAAATTAAGCTTGTTACCAATCATATTCTCTCTTATTAGTCCTATTTGTCTTTCCTTTCATCCTCTTTCTCCCAACACTCTAAGGCCTTATTGGCAACTTAGCCCTTTTTAGCCTTTTGGTTAAAAATGTTTAAAAGTCAAATTTGTCCGTTTGATAAAAAATTAAAAAAATTAAAAAGTTAAAAAGTTAAATCAAAACATAAATTTTCAGAATATTCTATTCAAACTTCCACCACTTTTAAAATACAATAGTACCATTTATTCATAACTTATTTACTACCACTACAAATTACATATAATTGTTAACATCAAATATATAAAAGGGTAATTTGTCAATTTTGAACAAAAAAATAAAAAAACTAATTTTTTACCCAAATAACTAACTTAAAAAAAGTTAGTTTAAAAGCTAAGCCTATGTTTGGCTTACCTTTTTTCTTAGGCTTTTTGCTTAAAAGTTTATTACAAAGCCAATTTATTTGGTCTTCGGTTATAATTAATTAGCTGTTTTTTACATATTTTTACATTTACTTTTTTATAAAAAAGCTTCAAAGCCAAAAAGCCTATAAAAAAGCTAGGTCAAACACATAAGTTACTAAATAACCTACTTTAAACTCAATTTAATTTTTTAACAAAAAATATAAAAATAAATAAAAAAACAAATTTTAAATTAGTTGTCAATCATATCGCAAACATGTTAAGTCTCGAACAACGTTGTTCGCTAAAACCCTTGCCTAAAAAAACTAGAGAGGAAAAATTCCAATCTCAACAGACACCCAGCGAGAGCGTTGATCAAATTTTATATCCATTTATCAATGCCGCTATCGCCGATTGGCAACACCACCACCCAGAACTAATCGCACAACCACCACGAAACCAGTCGAACAGCAACCACCCATCTTGCCTTCTTCAACCGCAATCAGTCGCAGTCCTCGCCATTTCCACCTTCTATTGCCGCTGAAAAATCCACCTTAATCGCCATTACTGAAGCTTAGATCCACGCTAAATCCTTGTCGACATACCGTCACCACCGACGGCAACTCAATCATCCAGGTCTTTGCTGAGTTTTTTTTCTATCGAAACTTTTACAGTCCGTTTGGCAACTTAGAAATTGAAAAGAAAAGAGTAAGTTATAAAAGAAAACAACATATAACAGATTATGTTTTTTCTCCATTTCGTTTGAATAAAAAGAAGAAAAAAAGAGAAGAAAATAGAGTTGTTTATCTCATATCTTGTTTGGTTAGATTCAATAAAAAATGAAGAAAGCATATGATAAATCCGTTTGGCAACACAAGAGAGAAAATAAAAGAAAATATTACTTAATATAAAAGGAAAAAAAAGAAAAAATTATGTTGTCTCTCTATTTCATTTGGATAAAAAAAAAGAGAAAAGAAAAAGAAAAAATAATTGGTTGTCAATCATATCACAAATATGTTAAGCCTCGAACAACGTTGTTCGCCGAAATCCTAGCCCAAAAAATTAGAGAGGAAAAATTACATTCTCAACTGACACCCAGCGAGGACGCTGATCAAATTTTATATCCATTTATCAACGCTGCTGTCGCCGATTGGCAACATCACCACTTAGAACTAATCGTGCAACCACCACGAAACCAATCGAATAGCAACCACACGTCTTGCCTCCATCAACCGCAATCAGTCGCAGTCCACGCCGCTTCCGCCTTCGATTGCCACCGAAAAATCACCCGCCATCGCCAATGCCAAAGCTTAGATCCGCCCTGAATCCTTGTCGACAAACCATCGTCACCGACGGCAAATCTGTCATCCAGGTCTTTGTTGGGTTTTTTTTTTCTGTCGAAACTTTTACAATTCGTTTGGCAACTTAGAAAGTGAAAAGAAAAGAGTAAGTTATAAAAGAAAAGAACAAAGAAAAGATTATGTTTTTTCTCCATTTCGTTTGAATAAAAAGAATAAAAAAAGAGAAGAAAAGAGAGTGGTTTCTCTCATATCATGTTTGGTTAGATTCAAAAAGAATGGAGAAAGCATCCGATAAATCCGTTTGGCAACACATGAGAGAAAATAAAAGAAAAAATATTACTTGAGCTATAAGAAAAAAGAAAAGAAAAAATTATGTTTTATCTCTATTTCATTTGGATAAAAAATAGAAAAGAAAAAAAAAAATAAGTGGTTGCCAATCGTATCGCAAACATGTTAAGCCTTAAACTACGTTGTTCGCCGAAACCCGAGCCCAAAAAAACTAGAGAGGAAAAATTCCAATCTCAACTGACACCCAACGAGAGCGCTGATCAAATTTTATATTCATTTATCAACGTCATTGTCGCCGATTGGCAACACCACCACCCAGAACTAATCGCGCAACCACCACGAAACCAGTCGAACAGCAACCACTTGTCTTGCCTTCATCAACCGCAATCAGTCGCAGTCCTCGCCACTTCCGCCTACAATTGCCTCCAAAAAATCCACCACCATCGTCATTGCCGAAGCTTAGATCCACGTTGAATCCTCGTCGACAGACCATCACCACTGACGGCAACTCTATCATCCAGGTCTTTACTGAGGTTTTTTTCTGTCGAAACTTTTACAATCCGTTTGGCAACTTAGAAAGTGAAAAGAAAAAAGTAAGTTATAAAAGAAAAGAACAAAGAAAAGATTATGTTTTTTCTCCATTTCGTTTGAATAAAAAGAAGAAAAAAAGAGAAGAAAAGAGAGTGGTTTCTCTCCTATCTTTTTTTGTTAGATTCAATAAAAAAGGGAGAAAGCATCTAATAAATTTGTTTGGCAACACAGGAGAGAAAACAAAAGAAAATATTACTTAAGATATAAGAATAAAAAAAGAAAAAATTATATTTTATCTCTATTTCATTTGGATAAGAAAAAAGAGAACAGAAAAAGAAAAAATAATTGGTTGTCAATCGTACCGCAAACATGTTAAGCTTCAGACAACGTTTGTTCGCCGAAATCGTAGCCCAAAAAAACTAGAGAGAAAAAATTCCAATCTCAACTAACACCCAGCGAGGGCGCTGATCAAATTTTATATCCATTTATCAGCGCTGCTATCGCCGATTGGCAACACCACCACCCAGAACTAATCATGCAACCACCACGGAACTCGTCAAACAGCAACCACCCGTCTTACCTTGATCAACAGCAATCAGTTGCAGTCCTCGCCACTTCTGCTTTCGATTGCCGCCGAAAAATCAACCACCATCGCCATTGCCGAATCTTAGATCCGCGCTGAATCCTCATCGACAGACCATCACCCCCACGACAACTCTGCTATCCAGGTCTTTGCTGAGTTTTTTTTCTGTCAAAACTTTTACAATCCATTTGGCAACTTAGAAAGTGAAAAGAAAATAGTAAGTTATAAAAGAAAAGAACAAAGAAAAGATTATGTTTTTTCTCTATTTTGTTTGAATAAAAAGAAGAAGAAAAGAAAAGAAAAGAGAGTGGTTTCTCTCCTATCTTGTTTGATTAGATTCAATAAAAAATGGAGAAAGCAACTGATAAATCCGTTTGGCAACACTTGAGAATAAATAAAGGAAAATATTACTTCTGATATTAGAAAAAAAAATTATGTTTTATCTCTATTTGATCAAATTTTATATCCATTTATCAACGCTGCCGCCGCCGATTGGCAACACCACCACCCAGAACTAATTGCGCAACCACCATAGAACCAGTTGAACAGCAACCACCCGTCTTGTCTTCATCAACCGCAATCAGTCGCAGTTCTTGCCACTTCCGCCTTTGATTGCCGCCGAAAAAACCACCACCATCGCCATTGCCGAAGCTTAGATCCGCGCTGAATCCTAGTCGACAGACCCTCACCACCGACGGCAACTCTGCCATCCAGGTCTTTGCTATGTTTTTTTTCTGTCAAAACTTTTACAGTCCGTTTGGCAACATAGAAAGTGAAAAGAAAAGAGTAAGTTATAAAAGAAAATAACAAAGAAAAGATTATGTTTTTTCTCCATTTCGTTTGAATAAAAAGAAGAAGAAAGGACAAGAAAAGAGAGTAGTTTCTCTCGTATCTTGTTTGGTAAGATTCAATAAAAAAATAGAGAAAGCAACTGATAAATTCGTTTGGCAACACATGAGAATAAATAAAAGAAAATATTACTTCAAATATTAGAAAAAAATGTTTTATCTCTATTTCATTTGGACAAAAAAGAAAGAGCAAAGAAAAAGAAAAAATAATTAGTTGTCAATCGTATCGCAAACATGTTAAGTCTCGGACAACGTTGTTCGCCAAAATCGTAGCCCAAAAAAATTAGAGAGGAAAAATTCCAATCTCAGCTGACACCCAACGAAAGCGCTGATCAAATTTTATATCTATATATCAACACCGCTGTCGCCGATTGGCAACACCACCACCCAGAACTAATCTCGTAACCACTGCGGAACCTATCGAACAGCAACCACCCATCTTGCCTTCATCAACCGCAATTAGTCGCAGTCCTTACCACTTCCGCCTTCGATTACCGCCGAAAAATCCACCACCATCGCCATTGCCGAAACTTAGATCCGCGCTGAATCCTTTTCCACAGACCATCACCACTGACGGCAACTCTATCATCCAAGACTTTGCTGGAGTTTTGTTTCTTTCAAAACTTTTACAGTCCGTTTGGCAACTTGGAAAGTGAAAAGAAAAGAGTAAGTTATAAAAGAAAACAACAAAGAAAAGATTATATTTTTTCTCTTTTGTGTTTGAATAAAAAGAAGAAAAAAAGGGAAGATAAGAGAGTGGTTTCTCTCCTATCATGTTAGGTTAAATTCAATAAAAAAATGGAGAAAGCATCTGATAAATCCGTTTGGCAACACATGAGAGAAAATAAAAGAAAATATTACTTAAGATATAAGAAAAAAATAATTATGTTTTATCTCTATTTCATTTGGATAAAAAAAAGGGAAAAGAAAAAAAAAATTGGTTGTCAATCGTATCGCAAACATGTTAAGCCTCGAACAACGTTGTTTGCCAGAATCGTAGCCCGTAAAAACTAGAGAGGAAAAATTCCAATCTCAACTGACACCCAGCGAGGGCGCTGATCAAATTTTATATCCATTTATCAACGCCGCTGTTGCCGATTGGCAACACCACCACCTAGAACTAATCGCGCAACCACCACGGAACAAGTTAAACAGCAACCACCCGTCTTGCCTTCATCAACCGCAATCAGTCGCAATCCTTGTCACTTCCGCTTTCGATTGCCACCGAAAAATCCACCACCATTGCCATTGCCGAAGCTTAGATCCGCACTGATTCCTCGTCGACAGACCATCACCACCGACGGCAACTTTGTCATCCAGGTCTTTGCTGAGTTTTTTTTTTCTGTCGAAACTTTTACAGTCCGTTATGCAACTTAGAAAGTGACAATAAAAGAGTAAGTTATGATAGAAAAGAACAAAGAAAAGATTATGTTTTTTCTCCATTTCGTTTGAATAAAAAGAAGAAAAAAAGTGAAGAAAAGGGAGTGGTTTCTCTCCTATGTTGTTTGGTTAGATTCAATAAAAAATGGAGAAAGCATCTGATAAATCCGTTTGGCAACACAGGAGAGAAAATAAAAGAAAATATTACTTAAGATATAAGAAAAAAATAGAAAAAATTATGTTTTATCTCTATTTCATTTGGATTAAAAAAAAGAGAAAAGAAAAAGAAAAAATAATTGTTTGTCAATCGTATCGCAAACATGTTAAGCTTCGAACAACGTTGTTCGCCGAAACCCTAGCCCAAAAAAACTAGAGAGGAAAAATTCCAATCTCAACTGTCACCCAGCGAGGGCGCTGATCAAATTTTATATCTATTTATCAATGCAGCTGTCGCCGATTGGCAACACCACCACCCAGAACTAATCACGCATCCACCACGAAACAAGTCAAACAGCAACCACCCGTCTTGCTTTCATCAGCCGCAATCAGTCGCAATCCTCGCCACTTCCGCTTTCCATTGCCACCGAAAAATCCACCACCATTGCCATTGTCAAAGCTTAGATCCGCGCTGAATCCTCGTCGACAGACCATCACCACCGACGGCAACTTTTACAGTTCGTTATGTAACTTAGAAAGTGACAATAAAAGAGTAAGTTATGATAGAAAAGAACAAAGAAAAGATTATGTTTTTTCTCCATTTCATTTGAATAAAAAGAAGAAAAAAAGAGACGAAAAGAGAGTGGTTTCTTTTCTATCTTGTTTGGTTAGATTCAATAAAAAATGGAGAAAGCATTTGATAAATCTGTTTGGCAACACATGAGAGAAAATAAAAGAAAGTATTATTTAAGATGTTAGCCCAAGTGCTTCATTAATTAATTTTGATGATTTTAATATTTCATTTCCTATAAATAAATATCTTTAAT
>JAULJZ010000020.1:7855826-7870362 GCA_032270985.1 Heliamphora pulchella | reverse complement strand
TTTTGAGATAAAAGTCATTTCTTTTTGGTTAAGGTGTCAACTTTAATTGTTCAAAATGTGTTAACACTTTCATTTTAGAAATATAAAATATTATCCACTTAAAATCAATTATTTTTAAAAAATAAATTATGAAAATTATCAAAATTAAATTAAAAAATTCTTGGGCTAACAGCACAAACCATGAAGACAGCACAGACTGTATTATTACCACGACACGGGTCGTGAAGACAGTACAGACTGTAAAGTAGCTCTGACTATCTAATCATGATAACATAGTACCGACTATGTGGCTCAACACAGACTGAACAACCAAGATATAACACAGATTATATGATTATAGATTACTTTGAGAATCGAAAGACTGTTCTAGAGACAATAAAAACAAAAGCAGTACAATTCTGCATGGGATGTTGGGAGACATGTGGTTTGGTGGCTAAGGAAAGGAATTTGTCGAGCTACGAGGCCCTCCCACTTGAGTCACTCAGGTGACCCCGAGTCACTGGACCCGAGTGGGTCGGGTACTTGACCAGAGTGGGTCGGGTACCCACGTGACACTCGTCGGCCGACCTAGTTGAATTGGAATAGAACGTTACTTGGTTGATTATCGGATAGAATCTATTGATTCCTCGATATCGTCTCTCATGATTCGATTCGATTTCTTAGAAGAGTCCTATCCGAACCCCAATATAGCTCCTCTGAGTGCCATAAATAGGGGGGATAGTCATGCTTTCAGATCAATCGAATTTTGATAGCGGAATACGTTCATACTGCCGGGATTCCAAACTCAGCTAGCCCTTCTCCTTCACCCAACCTTATGTCTCTCCGTTCTGTGTTTTTGACTACTTTGCATATTTCACCTCTCCATTATTGTTTATTATTTGTCTATTCTAAAAGAATTTTACAAATTTCAAGTAAAAAGGTAAAAAAAAATTCAACTTAAAGTCAATCGCCAAACGAGGCCTTTGTAACATTTCTTATTACAATCTTATAAACATCAAGAAATACCCAAAATATGAAAAGTGTGACTCAAATTTATTTTTACGTATTTATAAATTCTCGAGTGGCTTATTCTGTGTGTCTCTAAAATGATATGAGATTTATTTCCAAAATATATAAGACAATTATATATTTATAAGTTACATTTGCTTTGTTCGTTTTTTTAATCTTTAAGTGAGTACTGAATTAGCATGAATTAGACATCTCAAGACTAGGAGTCCTAAGATATTAAATTATTCGGATTAAATATCACAATTTTAATTCATTTATTTACTCCATAAATAATTACTTATCATATACAACTTAATCTAATTAATTGTTTGTTTTTGTAAAGATTAGATAAGATAAATAATTTGATGATAAAAATATCCATATGACTAATTTGGCATTTATTTTTTGGTGAATTGTTCTTGATTTCGTTTTTAGTCTAGTAGTGACAAAAATCTTATCATTGCATATTTATTACGCCGAATTTCATATTATAATTACTTTTTTATTATTTTAATTTGCTTATTTATATTTTTAGTAGAAATTATATATATATACCCTTCAAAATTTTGGACCCCAAAACCCTTCAGGACCCCAAATCTTGGACCTTTTGGATGCCCAAACCCCGGAACCCTGGACCCTTGGGATCCCGTAACCCCGGACCCCTAAAACCCCGTAGCCCCGGACCTCAGGACCCTAGGATCCACGGACCCCCAAGATCCCGAGACCCTAGACCCCCAAACCCCCAGGACCTTGTAGTCCCAGACCCTGAATCCCTGAACCCCGAGACTTCGAATCCGTGGGACCTTGGAACTTCGAACCCCCCAGACCCTTGAGACTCCGTAGTCCTAGACCTTGGGACTCTCGAGCTCTCGAGAACTTGGGACCCCGAACACTCGAACTTTCGGGGGCCTAAGATCTTAGACTCTTGGACTTTTGGGATCCCAAGACCCTAGAGCTCCAGAACCTTGGCCCCCTAGGACTCTCGGACCACCAGTCCTCGGGAAATCGAACCCTAAACCATCGCTAATTATTTGAGGTTAGGGTTAATGAGTGTGGTGGATAACTGAGAGCAGATGAAAATGGTTAAGACTGTCAATTTGAGATTTATACAAGAGTAAATAAACAATTTTACATTTAGTCCGTGAAACTTATTATCTCGTAATTATATATCACATCCCTCCATGGGACTAATTATCTCCTAATCCATGTGATTGAAAATCATCCAGAATAATTAGTCCCACCACTATTTTAATAAGCAAATATGGAATCAAGAAATCTCTTGAACTAATAATCCAATGCGATATTAAAATCCCACACTCCAAACATGACCTATTAGCATTTCTTTATTCCCCCATATTATAGTTTTTTTTACGTAATTGTTCTTTAAATACTGATAAATATATATATTGTGATTAATGGCCTTATTCGGGCTGAATTGTAATTTTTTTTAATTTTTTAATTAAAATTTTTTACTTTTTTAAATCATCGTTCAGTGAGATGAATTAAAAAAACAAATAGTTTTGATTAAAAGATGAAAATTCATTAAAGGTGAAAATTAGCAACATAAAATTTGACTTATTGATTTATTTTATTTTTATTTTTTTATATTTTGATTAAATATTTTACCTTTTTTGTCTCGTTTTGGTGAGAAGAGTTGAAAAATATAATAATTTAACTAAATAATAAAAAAATTTATTCAAAAAAAAAATACACAAAATAAAATAAAATAAAATAAACAAGCAATTATCTTAAACAAAATTAAAATACGAGTAAAGGTACTTTATATGATATGACCTCTTGATAGAAAAAATTTAGTGCGTGTTTGGACTATCTAAAAAGCTATTTTTCTAAAAAAAAATAACTTATAAATTATACCATCTGGTTTATTTTAAAAGACAACTAATTTTTATTTATTTAAAAAATTTATACACATTTTAAATACACTAATTTTTTTTTGACTAAAGTGATTATAGTATTCTCAATTAAAAAGTCAACTCTATTTCAATAATAAAAATTTATGCCAATATCTCAAACATTAAAATTTAAAAATAAAAACTAAGAACATATTAGATATTTTAACAAAAAGAAAAAAGCTATTATAAAAAAATTATTCCAAATACTCTATTTTTTTAAAAAAAAATTTAAATCTTTTAAAAATTAAACTTTTTAGACATCCAAATAGAGACTTAGTTCCTGTTTGGGATAGTTTTTATGCTTGATTTTTAAAAGATTTAATTTAAAAAAAAAAGAGGAATAAAAAAAAAGTATGAGTGTTTGAGATAATTTTTTATAGTACATTTTTTATTTTTTTATCGAAATGTCTAAAATGTTCTTACTTTTAGTTTTTAAGTTATAGTGCTTGGAATATTGGCACGATTTTTTTTTTTGTGAGTATGATTAACTTTTTATGTAAGGCTATTGTAATAAATTTTTTTGAAAAAATGTTGAGGTATTTGGAATATGTATTAATTTTTTTTTTTGCATTAAGAGATAAAAAATTAATTAATTTTTTTAAAAACTAAATAATGTAGTTTAAAAACTGACTTTTTTACCCACACAAAAAAAAATTAACTCAAAAACTATCCCAAACAGGCCCTTAATTATTGATTCCTTACTTTCATAAACTCGTACACTAAGACGAAGGTCTCATTCATTTGTAGATGGGGTTTGGATAACAACTAGGTTTACAGGAAAATTACGGCCAATCGGCCATTACGTTCGTACATAACTTCGAGGCTAAGGTTACGACGATTAGTGATATAATCTCGAGTATTAATTACACAAATTTGTTAAAATTAAAATTATTAAATTAATTATTATAATAGTATGTATAAAAATAAAAGAAATTCAAGTAATTTTTATCTTATTTATTATCTTATTTATTTGATAATAATTAATAAAAAATAAAGTATTTAATACTTATTTACTTTTATAACATTTTCATATTAATTTAAAGTGTTACTTTTAATTAGGGATAACAATTTTTTCCACTATATCCATCCCCGCACATTTTTGTCTTACTTTGTACGAATTTTTCTTTCTCTCGACAACAAACAAGATAGGACGGTATTTGTTTTTCTTATCCCGTTTTTCTCTTGTCCTACCCCCGATTATATAAAATATTTTCTTTAAAATATTAATACATATATAAAATATATATTTTATACATATAATAAATCAAAAATATTAAAATATTATATTTATCTCTATTTTGTTTTATTTTTATATTTTGTATTTTTAGTTATATCAATTTATTAATTATTATTATTTATTTATTATATTATTTATAACTCTTATTAATATTATTTTTTTAAATTTTAAAAATTATTCTCAAAATACTCGTGTCACTACATCGATCCCAACTATTTTCTTGATATTTTTATTTTCAGCTCATCCCGTCCCGGTGCGCTCAAATATAAAACAAAAATGAGGGAGCCTACTATATCTACTCTTAATATATACATAAAAAATTATAATTAATATTATAAAAATAATTATATTTATTCATTCACTTCTCTTATGTTTCTTTTGAGTGTTGAAGAAATAAAAATTCCTGAGTCATTTTGACTCATTTTTTCTTCTCATTTTTCTTTCATTTATTTTTTTTATCTTTTGCGGTTTATGCTTTGGTTCGATTGACAACTAACTTAAAAATTAATATTTTTTATTTTTTTATATTTTTAGCCAAAAATTTATATTGAGTTCAAAATAGATTGTTTGGTAACTTAACTTTTAAATTAATTTTTTTAAAATTAATTGTTTGAGTAAAAAGTTAATTTTTTTATTTTTTATTTAAAATAGATAATTTTATCTTTTTATATATTTGAAATTAATAATTATATATAGTAGATAGTGTAATAAATAAGTTATGAATAAAATATATTATTATATTTTAAAAATAATAAGCATTTAAATAAAATATTTTAAAAATTTATATTTTGATGTGACATTTTAATTTTTTAACCTTTTTATCAAATATGCAATTTTAAATTTTCAACATTTTTAATAAAAAAAAACCAGAAAATTAAAGTTGCGAATCAAGGGCCTTAGTTTACCAAAATAAAAGGTAAGTTTTAAAGAGAGCTTGAGACTGAGACGAGGCAAAAACGATAACCGTTGCAGGGAGGAGAAATTAGGGTTTCTGAACTGCTGCTCTCTTCAAATTCATAATCAGGTGTGGTAACCTCGAATGCTATTCTTCTCTCCTCTTTTATTCAGATTCAGTTCAAGAATTCTCTTACTATTTGCCTTTTTAGGTCTTAAAATCGAACAATTTAAACCAGATCTCTCTGTGTGTGCGCGCGCGCGCGCCCCGCGAGACTTGGCAGCTTTCTTGAAACTGTATTGGGGAACATGACTGATTCCATTCAATTTTTTGATCATGCGTTGCAGAATTTGGGACTGTAAATTACTGGTTTCTGATATACATAGGCGGACAAACCTATAATCGCATACAGAAGATTTAATCGTTAGGGTTTATTGTTGTTTTGAGTTCAGCTTTACTGTAGAATTGATGGAAGAGTTGAAGCACAAATCTTCTCGGAGGGAAGATTCGGAGAGCAGGGAAGACTCGAAGAAGAGTCATCGAAAGGAAAGGGAAGATCGAGATCGAGATCGAGATCGGGACAATAGGGAGCGGAATGGAGAGAAGCCTCGTGACAGGGACCGGGACCGGCATCGCCATTCATCCGAGAAGAAGAAAGAGAGGGAGAGTAGGCGATCCGAGCGGGAAAAGAGTGTTGATGAAGACAAGTACAGGGAGGGGGAAAGGGAGAAGCACAAGGATAGGCATAGGGAGAGAGATAAGGATAGGGACAGGGACAGGAGCAGGATGAGGAGCCGGGATGACGAAAGAGCCCGAGATAGAGAGAGGGTGAAAGACAAAGACCATGACAGGGAAGACCGAGTAGAGTCAGACAGAGCAAGAGAAAGAGAAGATATAGAGAAGGAGAAGGAGAAGGAGAGGGAGGTGGAGAGGGAGAGAGAAAAAGAGAGGGAGAGGGAGAGGGAGAGGGAAAGGGAGAAGAGGGAGCGTGAAAGAGAGGAGAGGGAGAAGATTCGGGAAAGGGAGAAGCGCCGAGATGATAGTAGCGATGACGAAGATGGCGTAAAAGATCGTGACAGAAAGAGACGGAGGAGAGAGGACGATAACAGGGTAAGGGATCGCGAACGGAGCGGCAGGTCGAAGAGGTATAGGGAGGACAGTGAAGATGGTAGTTCCAGGAGGAAGAGTGAAGAAGACTTGTCTGAGAAGAAAGAGGCGAGAACCCGAGAAGAGGATCTGGAAGAAGAACAACGGAAATTGGATGAGGAGATGGAAAAGCGGAGGAGGAGAGTTCAGGAATGGCAAGAGTTGAAAAGAAAGAGGGAGGAATCTGAGAGGGAAAAGCTTGGAGTTACGGGGAATGCTGATGAACCTAAGTCTGGAAAAACCTGGACTTTAGAAGGAGAATCTGATGATGAAGAAGCAGCTGAGGAGAAGCCAGAAATGCATATGAACTTGGATGGAGATGCAGAGCATCCAGACGAGGTTGGAGATGGAATGATAATTGATTCTGAAAATGGAGACGCTGCGCCTGCGTTGCAAAATGGGGGTGATGGTGATGTAGGGGATGATGACGAAATTGATCCATTAGATGCTTTCATGAATTCTATGGTATTGCCGGAAGTTGATAAGCTGAACAATGCTGTTGTACCTTCTGCCTCTGAGAAGACGAATTCTGACTTGAAAAAAGATAAGAATGACAATGGGAAAAACCGAGAACAGCCCAAAAAGTATTTGAATAAATCAATGGGAAGAATCATCCCTGGTGAAGATTCTGATTCAGATTATGGGGATATTGCGAATGATGAAGATCCTCTTGAAGATGAAGATGATGACGAATTCATGAAAAGGGTGAAAAAAACCAAAGCAGAGAAACTTTCAATAGTTGATCATTCAAAGATCGAATATCCCCCTTTCCGGAAAAATTTCTATATTGAAGTTAAGGAAATCTCAAGGATGACTTCCGAAGAGGTTGCTGCTTACAGGAAACAACTGGAATTGAAGCTACATGGAAAGGATGTGCCCAAGCCAATTAAAACCTGGCACCAGACAGGATTATCAACCAAAATTCTTGATACAATAAAGAAGCTTAACTACGAAAAGCCCATGCCAATCCAAGCTCAAGCCCTGCCTATAATTATGAGTGGTCGAGATTGCATAGGTATTGCAAAGACAGGCTCTGGTAAAACATTAGCGTTTGTGCTGCCAATGCTGAGGCATATAAAGGATCAATCACCTTTGATGTCAGGAGATGGGCCTATCGGGTTGATAATGGCACCTACAAGAGAACTTGTCCAGCAGATCCACACCGATATCAAGAAGTTTACCAAGATAATGGGTCTGAGCTGTGTGCCTGTATATGGAGGTTCCGGTGTTGCACAACAAATTAGCGAACTAAAGCGAGGAGCTGAAATTGTGGTCTGCACTCCAGGTAGGATGATTGATATACTCTGTACTAGCGCTGGCAAAATTACAAACCTGCGTAGAGTCACTTATTTGGTCATGGATGAAGCTGATCGGATGTTCGATATGGGTTTTGAACCCCAGATTACTCGGATTGTTCAAAACACTCAACCAGACCGTCAAACTGTACTCTTCTCTGCTACTTTCCCTCGTCAGGTTGAAATGTTGGCGCGCAAAGTGTTGAACAAACCTGTGGAAATACAGGTTGGAGGTAGGAGTGTTGTGAACAAAGACATTACCCAGTTAGTTGAGGTGAGACCAGAAAGTGATAGGTTTTTTAGACTGCTGGAACTCCTGGGAGAATGGTACGAAAAGGGGAAAATTTTGATATTTGTACACTCGCAGGAGAAATGTGATGCTCTATTTAGGGATTTGCTCAAACATGGTTATCCGTGTCTTTCCCTTCATGGTGCTAAGGAACAGACTGATCGTGAATCGACCATTTTTGATTTCAAAAGTAACGTTTGTAATTTGTTGGTGGCAACAAGTGTTGCTGCCAGGGGTTTAGATGTAAAGGAGCTGGAATTAGTCATCAATTTTGATGCTCCAAACCACTACGAAGATTATGTTCATCGCGTTGGTCGGACAGGTCGAGCCGGCCGGAAAGGCTGTGCTATTACCTTTATTTATGAAGAAGATGCTCGATATGCACCTGATCTTCTAAAAGCCTTGGAACTCTCCGAGCAAGTTGTTCCTGATGACCTGAAAGCTCTTGCTGATGGTTTCATGGCAAAGGTGACTCAGGGACTTGAGCAAGCTCATGGGACTGGTTATGGTGGTAGTGGTTTTAAATTTAATGAAGAGGAGGATGAAGTCAGGAGGGCAGCAAAGAAAGCACAGGCAAAAGAATATGGCTTTGAGGAAGACAAGTCCGATTCAGAAGATGAAGATGAAGGGGTCCGAAAGGCAGGTGGTGATTTGTCTCAGCAAGCTGTTCTTGCTCAGGCAGCTGCCCTTGCCGCTGCATCCAAAGTGAGTATGGCTGCTATGTCGGCACCTATCTCTGCTGCTCAACTGCTTCCAAACGGTGGATTACCAGTTTCTCTGCCCGGTGTCCTTGGTCTAGCTATCCCAGGTGCAGCAGTGGTTGTGCCCGGGACTGCACTGCCAATCACCCCTGGTGATGGGGCGGCTAGGGCGGCGGCATTGGCAGCTGCCATGAACTTGCAGCATAACTTGGCAAAGATTCAGGCTGATGCCATGCCCGAACATTATGAAGCAGAACTGGAGATAAATGATTTTCCTCAAAATGCTCGATGGAAGGTTACACACAAGGAAACTTTGGGTCCAATTTCTGAATGGACTGGAGCTGCAATAACAACTAGGGGACAGTATGTTCCTCCTGGTAAGGTGCCAGGACCAGGGGAACGCAAGCTCTACTTGTTTATAGAGGGCCCCACTGAACAATCTGTTAAAAGGGCAAAGGCGGAATTGAAGCGTGTGTTGGAGGACATCACGACCCAAGCATCATCGCTTCCAGGTTCAGCCCAGCCAGGCAGGTACTCAGTATTGTAAGAAATAGGCTTAATTGCCTGGAAGATGGAGCATTACTTCCTCCTCTGGTATACTCAGGTTAGTTTTTTCCACCGCTAATTTTGGTTGATCATTTGCTTTGGACATTTCTTAACCTTTATTTTTGGAATATATCTCGGTCTTGTATGCAATACTTAAATCTTTTTAAGTAGAAGTTGAAGTTCATATATATATTCCAAAATTGAGAATTTGGATTATTTATGATGTGGAAGTATAACTTCTCTAAAGGAGGTAGACTGATCTTTATCAAGATCACTTCATCTATTCTCCCGACTTACTTCATGTCTTTGTTTATTATTCCCATCTCGATGGTCTGTTGCTTGGGTAAATGATGATACATTTTATGTGGAGGGGTATGGGTGAGGAGTTTAAGTATCATCTGGAAAGTGGTTTTTCTTCCCAAGGAAGGCGGTGGCTTGGGCATAAGAAATTTCTCGATCTTCAACAAGGCCTTGTTGTGCAAATAGTTGTAGAGATTTGCTCTTGAGAAGGATAGCTTTTGGAGGAGAGTGGTGGTGCATAAGTTTGGGTGTCAGATGGGTGGATAAGTTCAGGGCCATCTTGAGGAGCTCATGGCTTGGGTGTGTGGAAGGGCATCGTGCGCATTTGGGATGTATTTTTTCCACGGTTCACTCTTAGGCTCTGTTTTGTTATCAGGAAAATCATACAAGAAAGTAATTAACTAGAAAAGTGAAGTGAAGGAAAAGAAAGGAAAAAGAAAATATAAATGAATTAGTTTTTGTTACCCGTTTAGTTTGTAATAAAGTTGATAAAAAATTTAGTTTTTAGTTTTCTCGCGATGTATAATGTTGTACTTTTTAGAGGATTTGTTTTCTGGGAAATATCTCCTGCAAGAAAAGTATTTTTTCGAGATTCATATTTTCTTGCATCAATTGAACACGTGCAGAAAAATAAAATGGTTATTTTTTTTTCTTTTCCTTTCCTTTCCTGTTAAATGAACGAAGCGTTTGAGTGGGTAATGGGAGCAGGGTGAGGTTTTGACTAGAGGTTTGGTGGGTCTACGGGTCATCATGGGCTGGGCCGGGCCAGCCCAACCTGCACAATTGGTATCTAAACCCGCTTGCGAGCTTTAGCTGACGGTTTTTTTGTTTTTGTTTTTGTTTTTGTAGTGAGCTTGGCTTGAACTGAATGGTTAAACCGAAGTCTTTCTCAGTGGGATCAATCCAGGTGGGCTAGCGGACGGGGCAAGAACGAACTAACGGACTTTTTATTAGGCTATTGCGAAATTAATAAGCTCCTTTTTTAAACGAACAAACAGAGACAAGAAAAAATTATGCTATGATGTATATTATTTATAATTATTTATATTTATATGTTTCTCTCTCTAAAAATGCTCACCTAATCTTGTAGGAAAAGAGCTCCCTTCTTTGAAGGATGGCATCAAATGAGAGAGAGGAGAATATAGGAGATTAGTTGAAAAATGTGGGGACAAGAAAAAGCTTTAGTACTGCCATTACATGCACATGAAAATGAAAGTAGACAAAAGCCCAGTTATGCCAAGTCTCACCTAAAAATGCTCACCTAATCTTGTAGGAAAAGAGCTCACTTCTTTGAAGTATGGCATCGAATGAGAGAGAGGACAATATAGGATATTAGTTGAAAAATGTGGGGGCAAGAAAAGGCTTTAGTACTGCTATTTCATGCACATAAAAATGAAAGTAAAAAGGAGCCCACTTCTGTCAAGGCTGTTGATTTTGGAAGGAACCTAGTGATAACTTCTTGATTTTGGAAGGAACCTAGTGAGTGAGAGTGTGATATCCTGGTATCCCACATCGGAAAGGGAGAGGGAATTCCTCGGTTATAAAGGAAAAAACCTTGGACCCTTACATTAAATGAGGTCTTTTCCCAGGTGGTAAAGACCATAGCAGAACTCCGCAGTTAAACGTGCTTGGCCCGGAGCAATGCAAGGATGAGTGACCCTCACGGAAAAACAAAACCGTGAGGGTTTTGCTCAAAGCGGACAATATTGTTGCCATGTGAAGGGTTAGGGTGTTACAAATGGTATCAGAGCCGGCTCTCCTCACCTCCGAGTGTGGGCCCCTGCCGTCTCGCGTGACATGTGGGCGGACTACTGAGTGGGCGGGTCGATAAGGACTGACAAGTTACTAAAGCTGGCAGGCTACTGCACGGGGACGTGTAGCCCTGAGGTGGGTGGATTGTGATATCCTGGTATCCCACATCGGTCTGATTTGGTGTTGGTGGTTATGGTCTGGTGGTGATGGGCGATGATGGGTGGTTGTAATAAATATCTCATTTCTTACAATATCTCATTTTAAAAATAATAATATATTTGTAGTTAATAGTTATACAAATGCAATGTCTTATATGTTCAAAAATAATGAGACATTTACACAGTCAGATACACATTCATTTGAAAATGTCTCATTTACATAAAATGTCTTATTTCGAAGAATGAGATATTTGTTATGAAATGTCTCATTTATTTAAGAAATATCTTGAGGCATTTCATAACAAATGAGACATTTAATAGCAATGTCTTATTTTCATATCAGAACCAGAATAAGACATTCATAATAAATGAGACATTTCAGATCTAGTACGAGAATTTCTCGATTTCTTATCTATTTCTGATGAATCTGGTGGTGGTAGTGGTGGCAATAGAGAGTGATGGAGATATAGTGGTGGCGGTGGTGTTGGTGGTGGGGAGTGGTGGTGGTGGTGGTGGCGGCGGTGATGTTGTTGCCGGCAATGGCGGTGGTGGTGATGGGTTGTGGTGTTGGCGATGGTGGGGAGTTTATGGTATATTATGGGTAATTTTGGTGTAAAAATATAAAATAGGACTTAATAGAATATAATTCTTAGGTGAGACTTATTAGAATACAAAATACCTAAACGGGATCTAGCTCAAAATCACCCAAAATAATTCAGTTGAGATTATGATCTAAAAGGGTGATATTAGGGTTAGTTTTTGATAGACAGATGGATATTCATAATTTTTTTTTTGATTTTTTTGATTTTTATATTTAGTAAACTTAAAATTATGTGAGCTAGTTTTAAATTTTGTATTATCTTAGCTAATTATCAAAAAAATAATAAATAATTTGAAAATCTTTTTTTAAGAAAAGTTTTTAAAGATACCTTTTACAAAATCTCTTTTAAATAAATTTCTCAAAAAAATCACTTTTAAAGTATAGATAATTTTAGTGTATTAGAGAATTAAAAAAAATTATCAAAATTTTAAAATAAAAAATAAAGAAATATATAGTAAACCTTTTTTTGATACTTTGATAAAAAAAATATGTACTTTACCAAATCTTTTTTTAAATATCTTAACATAAATTTAATTTTTTTAGGAAAAACCTTTTTAAAATATTTTTTTAAAGAAAACTTTTAAAGATACCTTCTACAAAATATCTTTTAAGGAAATCTCTGAAAGATCTCTTTTTAAATTTTGAATATCAAGATTTGGTAATTCTTTTTTCGTAGATAGCCAATTACATATTTTATAAATAATTTTTAATTCAAAATTCTAAAAAATTAGAATTTGAGTTTTGCAGCTCCTAGAACGCTCTAAACAAAAGGACGTGTTTTCACCACTGCAACTTTTAGAGTTTGATGACTTTTAAAAAATATTAATATCTAGATCTTCAGTATAAAAGAAAAAAAAGTAAACATACTAAAAGTAAAAAAACACTAATATGTAGATATTCGGTGTAAAAAAAAGTAAAAATACTCCAAGTAAAAAATATCTAGATATTCAATGTAAAAAAATATTTTTTATTAACAAAAAAACTATTTTTTATTTTTTATATTTATTCTTAACCGATCTTCATCTACAACATAATGAATAATATTTGGGTAAATTACACTTACCTCTTCTGAGATTTACGAAAATATCAATCACTTTTTCTGTAGTTTTTAAAATATTATTAACCTCCCATCTGATTTAATTTTTGCATTAAATTAGTACAATCTTCAAATTTTCGTTATTAGTTAACGAAAAAATTATTTTTTAATGTATATTTTTTTATTAAAAAATAATATATTAAAACCGTTTTTAATCAAAAATTATTTTTATTATTATATAAAAAATAATATATTATTTTCAAATAAAAAAATATAAATTAAAAAATAGTTTTTTCGTTAAGTAGTAACGAAAATTTAATGATTGGAATAATTTGATATAAAAATTAAATCAGTTGAAAGATTAATAACATTTTTAAAAATTACAAAAAATTAATTAATATTTTCATAAATTAAAAAGAAATCAGTGTAATTTACCCATAATATTTTTACTATATACATGTTCCTGCAAAGAGGTGCTGTGAGTTGTGAGCCAAGGTGGGAAGGGGCAATTGGGGGAAAAAAGACAAAAAGTTAGGAATCTGAGAAGGAGACGTTGGAGAAAGGAAGCGCGTTGGACAGGCTGGACACTGTGGTGCTGTATAAGTGGTTTTGCATTGGGAGGTGTGTGTAGGCGGAGGAGTGAGGACCATCTCCACTTGCCAGTTGGCGTTTGCTGGAAACTGGAATATGTTGTTGCTGCACTTTATATATAGCTACCATCCTAAATCTGTTTTCCAAATGGTCTTTATATAGCTACCATCCTAAATAAAAAAATGGTCTTTATATATCTACCACCTCCGTTTCTGATAATTTTTTCTGCAAAAAGAGTGTTGTGAGTTGTGAGTTGTGAGTTGTGAGCCAAGGGGGGAAGGGGCAATTGGGGAAAAAAGACAAAAAGTTAGTGTTGGAATATTATATTAATTAGAATATTAGATTGATTAAATTAATTTTATTCTGATTTAATTCTATTGTATCTCTTTTATTGTTTATCCCTATTCGCTTATAAATAGGTCATATATTGTACAATTTCAACAGACAAAAAATATATACAGTTATTTTCTCTTCTCAATTTTTTCATGGTATCAGAGCTAAATTCTTGGAGCCTGTAGTACTCTCAGCCCCTGCCCTCTCGCGTCACGTCGCTGCCGTTCGCCTCTGTCCCCTCAGTACGTCGCCTCAGGCCGTCGTCGCTGTTGCCGTCGCCCGACTCCGTCGCCTCAGTACGTCGCCGCTGCTGCCATCGCGCCACTCGCGTCGCCCGAGATCTGAGGTGTCCGCCATCGTGTGACTCGCGTCGCCGCTGCTGCCGTCGCGTCCTGTCGCCGACACCGTCTCGGGACACGCCGCCATCGTCTGCTTCCTCCCGTCGCCTCAGGCCGTCGCCGCTGCTGCCGTCGCGCGACTCACGTCGCCCGAGATCTGAGGTGTCCGCCGTCGTGTGACTCGCGTCACCGCTGCTGCCATCGCGTCGCCTGAAATTTGAGGTGTCCGCCGTCGTGTGACTCGCGTCACCGCTGCTGCCATCGCGTCGCCTGAAATCTGAGGTGTCCGCCATCGTGTGACTCGCTTCGCCGCTGCTGCCGTCGCGCGACTCGCGTCACCATCGCCGGAGGGATCTTCTTCTTCTAGATCGTTCCACAGCGCCAGCGCAGCCCGCCGCTGCTGCCGTCGCCGGAGGGA
>JAULJZ010000020.1:7838543-7855726 GCA_032270985.1 Heliamphora pulchella | reverse complement strand
ATTTTGAAAATGTTTTGTTTTGATCTCCTGGTGAGGGATGGATCTATGTACATGTATAATGTATCGATTTGAGAAATATTTTTAGAAGACTATCTAGATGTACCGGGATGATGTGTATGTGGCACGAGTTGCCCTCGGTGTAAGTCTAAAAACGTGCGCAGAGTAGGTACTCACGTCCTTCGGGGTAGTTCCCGTAAACTGAGGCAGATGGGTGCTCAGCTCCCTCGGGGTCATAGCTCGTAAATTGAGTGGTACGTTCATGGTGCTTCGTATAGAACCTGTGTATATCTAGGTGATCCCACGATATCTATGGGCTAGATACTGGACAGGAGCCTATAGTTGTGACCTCTGTCCCCTTGTGATAGAGTCGGTACATAGGATCATACTCTTCTTTGCCGCGATGGTACATTCCGCGAGGGAACGATATTTTTTATTACTGTTTTTCGTTAACTGTGGTTGGTTATTTACAATAGTTGCATCACATGATTTTGAGGATGAAAATAGGATTTTATGTAAATGAAACCGTTTTGGGAGACTTGTGGTCTGAGGAGAAAACTTGAGGGTTTGGATGGAAAACCTGTTTTGGTTTTGTGGTTAAGTTCGCTCCCACCATATGATTGCATATTCCTGCTTTACAGCTTATTATCTGTTTTCTATTGGGCTTCGGTTTACGGGTGGGAATTTTCTGTAAAATCATTTTCAGGTGATAATGTGGATGAAGAGTAGCTTGGTGGTGCCCGCGGTGGCGGAAGACTTTTATGATTTTTTTTTTTTTGGTATGCCTGTTCCTGAAGGCAGGTTTTGTATGCCATAAGACGATATATTATATGCATGATTAAACTGTTGCCTTTTATCTATGAGAGATACTCTTTTGTTGGGTATTCTATTGGTTTCAACAAGCGAATTTCGGTGTATGAAAACATGTATTTTCATATAAAACTGGTATTTGGTAGATTTTCACGTGACCCCAAATTTTGGGACGTGACATATTTATCTTTAAAAATATATTAGTCATTTATTTTTAAAAAAATTTATATGATTAATGATATACGACAAATCTAATTTTTTCTAGATGCAAATACTCAACTTTTATTTTAAGTTACGATCTATAAGCTATTAATTTTAGCAATTTCAAACACCACCAATAATTCTTCTATCTCTTCATTTAAAAACTTAAAAGGGTGCATTTGATTGCGTTTTCTAAAATTGTAATTTGAAAATTATTTTCTAATAATAAATTTAAAAAATAGATTCGTAATATTTTGAAAAAAAAGAGTGTATTTGATGTATTACTTTTAGAAAAGTGAATAAAAAGAGGTGAGAAAGACGATGACTGAGACGCGAAGAGAACAACAACGACTGAGACGCAAAGAGGACGGCAACGACTGAGACGCGACGAGAACAATGACTAAGATACGAATCTCTCGCTGATTCTTCCGATCAAGAAAAGGAAATGAAGATGAAACGACGATGACGATGACTGAGACGATAACAACGACACCTAACTTCGAGGTTTGACTCGACGACAACGACAATGATTGAGATCTGGCTCGACGACAACGGCGACAGTGATTGAAATCTGGTGAGACAACAGTGACAGCGATTGAGATCTGGTGAGACGACAACGGCGACGACGATTGAGATCTGGCTCGACGACGACAGCAATGGCGATTGAGATCTTGTGAGACGACGACAGTGACGACGACTGAGAGGTCGCGATGATGGAAAGATTGTATTCTGTATTTTTTGTTTTTTCCAAAAAATTAGATTTAAAAATTCTGAAAAAAACATTTAATAATTTTTCAAATTTTCTTATTTTGAAGCTCTTTTTAACTCACTTTTCTAAAACTATTTTGTAAAAATTGTTAACAAGTGCATTTTTATTATTTTGAGATAACAATTTTTTGAAAAGTAAAAATGAAAAGTATGACCGAACAGGCATAGTAATTCTCACTTTTTCTATTTTTTTTAAATTTTGCACTCATTTTTTTGAAAAACAATTTTCTAAAAACTCAACTAAATGTGTTTTATCACTTTTTTGAAGAATAAAAAATAAAAATTAATTGAAAAACTATTAACCAAACGGGCCCTTAATTTTTAGCACGGCTTTAAGCCGGATGACAAATGAGAGCAATATCATATACCCACCTTTATATTGTTAAAGAAACAAACCCTAAACCCTAACGTCACCAAGGTCATCCATTCTCCCCGTAAGATCATCCTCCTCTTCCCCGACGGAATCCGTAGCCATGCTCCGCGGCGTCGTCCTGAGTTTCTCCGACCTACTCTCCGCGGGCCGCTGTTCCACCACCTCCGCCACCATCGCTTTGGCATCGGTTCTTACCATTATTACTTCGAATACCAGCACAATCTGCTGAAACAACAATTGAATCCATTTCCGCCCCAAAGGCTCGCACCGTTGAATCCATCAAGCAATTTTTCTTGAGGATTTGTTTCGGTGTATCAGATCTTGGATATGGCGGTTGTGGCTCAACAAATGTCTGCGTTCAAGAGCTATAGTCTGTGCTTGGCGGATTTTGCTTTCCAGTTTCCGCGTCCCAGTGGTGGCGATATCTACAAGAGGTTAATCCGAACCCGTGTTCTTAATATCTGGTCGATTAACGTTTTCGATAATAGTTTAGTTCTTGTCGTATTGGTTTGTTTTCTGTTGGACTCTGCCTGGTTGGAAAGAAAATGGATGATGCCACAAGCAAGTGAGGGCAAGTTTGATTGATCGGATTAGACATAGGATTGGATTATTCTATGGGATTATCTTTCTCTTGGTTGAATTGGCTGAATGGTTGAATTGTTTAAATTCAACCAGTGGTGGGAGGATTATGCATCTATTGGATAACTAATCCTACAAAATATAGAATATACAATGCTTTAGAGAATAGGGTATTAATAATCTATTCATTACTAATCTCATAAGACAACTTATCAAGTGGGATTATATATTTCCTTATTATTAAACCGATCAATTAAATATGGCCTAAATATTTTGATGTGAGCCCGACTTCTCTCCAAGTTGGGCTCACTTTGATAACATGAGAAGTTCATGTTGTAGAGTACGTCACGAAGATTATTTACGAAAAAATTAAATTGATCAAAAATCGGTAATCTCATAATTAGATCACTAGCAATTACTTGTGCTTAAAAATACTTTGAACATAATTTAATTTTATAAAATTAATTCTAAATAATGAACAATTTTCTCAATTAAAATTTGTTATTAAGCTCTCTCTAGGCATTTTGATTCACCATATTAGACATGGGATTGGATTGCATATCCGATGTGATTATATTTGTTTTGTTTAAATTCAACAAGTGATGGAAAGATTATGTATCCATTAGATAATTAATCCCACAAAATGTAGGATATACAATACTTAAGAGAATGTAGTATTAATAATACATTTACTATTAGTTCCATATAATTACTTATCATATAGTATTATATATTTCTTCATTATTAATCTGATCAATCAAACAAGACATCTTAGATTTGAAATAAAGGGGGAGAAAAGTTAAATTTTAAATGAAAAGAGAAAGAAAAGTTGATTAGTGAGGGATGAGAGAGAAAAGTAAAAAAGTGAAGGTAAGAGAAAACATAAATACAATTTTATTCATTAAATCAAATAAATCTTAGCCTTTAATGTGCCACACAGGATAAATGTCACATCAAGAGTGTTGTGAAATGTAATATAGATATTAGTATTTAAAAAACAATAACCGATCATATTTGTCGCTTATTTTTTTAATAAAAAGTATGTGATCCGATCATGCAGCTACTAATCTTTGATCAACTTGATTTTTTACAAGAATGATGTTCTCATTAGGCTTAATGACATGAACTGTTTGGATTATTGAGGTGAACCCAACTTGAACACTATAAGACAGTAATGAAGGCCTCTGCAAGGAGCTGGATTCTTTTGATCTTCTCTCATCGTCTTGGTTTTTTCTTGAGATGATTTGTTAAATGGATGTGCTTTTTTTTGTCTCGATCATTTTTCATAGATATGCATCTAGTTAGTATTAAAAGATCTGCTTATGATGCTTTTCAATTTTCTACTGTGTTGTGCACCTATTGGGAAAATGCTAAATGATGGTTATTAGTTATTCTTTTCAATGTGCTAAAACTCCCAAGGTATGCATTCATAAGATAATTTGGCAATACTGTTAGGTAGGTTTTACTAGGACTTAAAGCATTTGGGATTTTGACATGAGTTGTTTTTATGGAATGATGTAACAATAGAAAAGAACTAATCTAGATCTATGGTGGTGTTACCTGTTCTTTATCAGCAGAATTCACAAGAGAATGCATTCTTATAATATGTGTGGATGGTTTTGCTTATAGATTTTGGAGAAGCTAAAAAGATCAAATTGGAAGGTAGAGCACTTTTGGATGGAAACAGGCACAACACACAACTAGGTGACTTTTAATTCTACACCTAAAACTGGGTAGAGATGAGGAAATTCCTAGATGGAGTTACAGCTCTTGGAGCGTCATTTGTTTTCATACACTGACCATCTCAAAGAAAAGTGGTCCTTTGTGGTATATGCTAGATCAGCCCTGTTATCTAGAATTAGAAGTTTTAGTTGTTTGCTAATATTGTCTGAGATTATTTTGATAATCTTGTTTAACTGGGATAGAGTTAAAGATGTGAAACTTGGCAGATCCATGTTATCAATCCATAATTGGGATTAAGGGTTTAGAATGTGGGCTTCTGAAATGATTTTATTTGTCTATGACGTTATTAGATGTGAGAGATATAGATGGTATAATGTAATCCCCTGGATTTCCATTTGTTTCATGGGGTTGATATACAGAGTTGGGGTGTCCCTTTTTTTTTCATTTGGCCTTATTCTCGTGCTGTGTGATCCAACATTTGATTCATTTGATACAAGAAAAATCTTTTATTGTTAGTATTTACGTAATGTCATGCAAACAAAAACTGCACGTTACTGATAATGAAAATTAGCTGCTGAGTAATTAAAAGCATGATAGGTTGGTCACAAACTTGTAAAGATGTAAGGATTTATCTTTTGACAAGATATATTGTACATTGACCTAGATTTGTTGCTCTTGCTATTCTTGCTCTTTCTGTGTCTTGGTAGGTGAGGATGTTGGAAATGGAGCTAGAATCTGGACTTGCTGCATCTAGTTTTAGACCTCAGTTCTTCTTCTTCTTCTTCTTCTTTTTTGTTTCAACTTCTATTTATTTTTTTGGATGTTAAGTGATTTCTTGGTTGTATATAATTTTGCATGTCAAATAAAGAGTTCTAAGACCTTTTACAAGTCAAAGATTAGCTACCAGCAATTTTGAAGCAGAAACTTATGATTCTTCTCGAACATTTATTTCTTATGCCTAGTGTGCTATGCTAATGGGATATTCTTTTTATACTAAGCAGGAGGAATGCAAAATGGAGGTCTCCACGAGCGGCGATAATCCCTAATTTTCATCTCCCAATGCGTAGCTTTGAAGTTAAAAACTGGTAAGCTGCTGGGATATATACATGTTCACGTTTGGTATAGCACTGTAAAGCTTATGATTTGACTGGTATATCTTATTCCTTCACACGGAGGAAGAAAGGGTTTGAGCCTCCTTGGGGAAATAAGAGTGTGTGTTTTGTTTTGTTATATTCATTTTACTTTTATATAGTATGAAGACTGTTCTGTGGCTTGGTTGAAGTTCTTTCCTCTTGGGCATCTCTCCACTGGAATCAATCTATTGTATCCCGACATAGAGTTTGGATCTGCATACTTTGTTTCGTGTTTTATGCAATGATGACATGTTTGCAACCTTTTTCCACTTGGTAAAATCTCCACCATAGAGGGCTCTGTTTTTATCAATACCATGTGAAACATGGAAATGTTTCGGGAAACTTATGCCTCAACGGTTCTCTTGTTCAATGTTTAAAGTAATGGCATCTGCATATTCCTGTATACACCAATTTGAGCACTTGATAGAGTCTAATGGATTGTTATAAAATCCTGTATTAGTGGCAAGTTTGAATACTTTTAATATGTTTTCACTCAATTCAGTTCATAGAAAATTTGGTCCGAATCTCATAGGGGACACCCTAGCAGCTTAGGTCACATTCCCCCAATAAGAAGACTAAAGTTTGAATGTAATAAAAACTAAAAAATATAGTTTGATATTTCATTTACAGTAAGAATTGGCATTTAATGTACCATGCAGGTACGATTGGCAAGTTTGGTCAAATAGATTGTTACATGCTTTTCTTATGTATGCAGGACATCTGCAGATGACATTAAGTCTTTGAGATTAATTACTGCGATCAAAACCCCATATTTACCGGATGGAAGATTCGATCTTGAAGCATACGATGCCTTGGTGAACATGCAGATAGAAAATGGGGCAGAAGGCGTGATTGTTGGCGGCACAACTGGTGAAGGTCAATTGATGAGCTGGGATGAGCACATAATGCTTATTGGTCACACCGTTAATTGTTTTGGTGGATCGGTCAGGGTTATTGGAAACACTGGAAGTAACTCAACAAGGGAAGCTATCCATGCGACGGAACAAGGTTTTGCGGTCGGAATGCACGCTGCTCTTCACATCAATCCTTACTACGGCAAAACATCCTTGGAAGGCTTGGTTTCTCATTTTGAAAGCGTGCTCCCAATGGGCCCCACTATCATATACAACGTGCCATCACGAACTGGCCAAGATATCCCCCCACATGTAATCCACATCGTGGCGCAAAACGCAAATTTGGCAGGCATAAAAGAATGTGTCGGACATGATCGGGTAGCAGAGTATACAAAAAACGGAATTGTGGTGTGGAGTGGGAATGATGATGAATGCCATGATTCAAGATGGAGCCACAGTGCTACCGGAGTGATATCAGTCACCAGCAATTTGGTTCCGGGTTTAATGCGAAAACTCATGTTTGAGGGAAAGAATCCTTCTCTAAATGCAAAGCTCATGCCTTTAATTGAGTGGCTTTTCCAGGAGCCTAATCCCATTGGCTTAAACACAGCTCTGGCTCAGCTTGGGGTTGTGAGGCCGGTTTTCCGGCTACCCTATGTTCCACTTCCTCTGGCAAAGAGGGTAGAATTTGTGAATCTGGTGAAGAAACTTGGCCGGGAGAATTTTGTAGGTAAAGAAGATGTTCAGGTTTTGGGTGATGACGACTTCACATTGGTGGGTCGGTATTAGCTTCGAGGTAGGTTTCGTGTTTTATTTGTCGTTTCAGTTTTGTTCTCTAGTGTATGAGTAATGTTTCCTAACTTCCCCAGTTCAGTGGTGGAAGATACAATTTAACATTTGTCATGAATTACAGGTATTATTATGGTTTTTCTTTATTATGTACCAAAAAAATTATGGGTTTTTAGTGAACACTCGAGCCCGGGAGCTTCAAGACTCAATAACCTTTCCAGGTTTGATTTTCGTTTTCCTCTTTCTGCTCTCTCTCTATCTGCCCGCGCAAGCATGTTCTGTGGGGGCTAATATTTTCAGAGTGCATATCAATGGGAATGCTTTTGTTATGTGAATACATAAAAAATTTGACAGTTGAGGCTTTAGTAGTTTGAAATCAATTGGCACAGCTTTTTCACCTGGCAATAGGGAACATAATCTATGCATGTGTTTTCACTTCCCCTCCCATACTAGGAACCAGATAGATAAAGGATGGAAATTTATTGTTGTTTTTGTTTTTATTTTTAATTTTCTTTTGTTTTCTTTCATTTTCTTTTCTAGAATTCCACACACACTAAGTGAATGATCCAAGTTCCAAACTAGAAGTTAAAATGTAAAAACCAAGAGAATTATGCACATATAAAAAGACTATTTTAGAGAGACAATTCTTTGGCCAGGAAGTGATAGAGGATAGTACTAGTGGTGTTTGGCATTAATGAAATTAGTAGCTTATAAATTATAACTTGTAGCAGACGTCATGAGTATTTTGTAAAATTGTAACTTGTAATTGAAATAGAAGAAAAAGTAGTCATAAGTTGTAGCAGATGTTGTAAGCGTTTGAAAACAGTTGTAGCTTATAGATAAAATTAGTAGTAGGAAGTTAAAATTTATTAGCAATAGCTTTGCAAAACATTCATGTGTATTATTGTTAAACAGTAGGATATTCCTCTAACATGTTTTAGGATTTCCAAAGACTTGATAAGCAGATTTTAGTTACCTAAATTTCCATTTAGATACAGTATTTGAAGTAGTAATAGCAGTCCCCATATTCTTTTAGATACAACTATCTGTATATATATGGGATCACATTTTCTCAAAACTGGCATGGCCCAAGATCCATTTTAACCTAAAATTGTTCATTTTGTGCAATAAATTGCCATTTGTTCATATAACTATTGACATTAAGTTCTTGTAACTATATATATACTTGTAGGTCCTACACAAAAAATCATTTATATATACTTGTAGGTCATACACAATAAACTATTTATACAAAAAAATTAACTTAATCGGATTAACTATAAGTTACAAATTTTTTCAAATAATCACAATTTTGTTACAATTTATAATTTTTTTTTTTATTTCAACTATAAGTTACAATTTTTGTCAAACTTACAATTTCAACTGAAAATTACAATTTACAAGGTATTAATTTCACCAATGTCAAATATCACCTATGATAAAAACAAAACCAACTACAAGCCAAATTACATTAAACTGTGAGTTTTCAAATATTCCTTTTCCCCCTTTTCTTTCAACAAAGATGCTAAAGAAGAAGAAGAAAAAAAATGTAATCCTTTTCATTTCCTTGGAAGAAATTGCTCCTTCAGTCAATTTGAGATTCTAGAAGAAAAAAAAAAGATGCAAAAGAACTCAAGTATATGTAAGCATTTGAATCCATTCTCTATCAGATTTTGAATTGCTATTCATGAAATAAATAATAGAAGGTATTTATCTTGTTCTTCCCCAATCATTAAAATTTTGAACTCTAAACTCTGTTTGGGATTAGCTTTTTTTATATAAAAAAACGTCTGTCTTAAGCAAATGTTATCAATGTTAGTTTAAGAACATACCTTTTAGAATCCTCTTTTAAGTACAAATATTCAACCAAAAAATAAAATAAAAAAAGTTCAGACAAAACAAAAGAGCCCATTTAAGGCCTTTAAGGGACTTTTTTCATCTTTAGTATAAAAAAATCAACTTTAACCCAAACGAACATATCATGAATGATTGAAAAGATAAAAATATCATACCCAAAAATAAATATAAAAAAACACCTAAGAAAAAGTTATCCCAAACAATTATTTAATTTAATTGAGGCAAAAATTGGGGGAGAGAGAGTGAGAGTGAGGCCTCTACTATCAACAAAATGAAAGATTAAAGGCCTTATTATATATCTTCTTAATGAATATTTATTGAGATTTTGCATAGGAATATCTATATACTGGTGAAGTTGAAGAGCTATATTTCTCAGCTTCTTATTCTCTTCAATCTCCATTAATAACTTTAAGTTCTTCATCTCCATATCTCTCTCTTCTTCATCCCCCTCCCTTCCCTTCTTCCTTCTTTCCTTCCCTGCTCTCCCCTTCCTGTTTTATTAGCAATTTTTATCTCACACACAGAAAAAGAAGAAGAAAAAGGCCAAATTGGGTGACATGGGTGAGATATTCATATCAATTTTATGGGAGAAATGAGCTTTTGGATTGTAGGTAAGATAGATGAATGAGTAGCCTTTAAGAATGAGCTTTATAGTTGAGTTCTTAAGAAAAGCCTAACTTCATAGGGTTAACCCTTGAGACTAGGTTTTCAATAATTACTTTCGGGTGGTACTATATAACTGGTTTCTTAATTCATGTAGAATTAAGTTATGAACTCACATAATGATAAGAGTCGAGTCTACACTATTAACATTTTGTATAATTTGTCCATATCTAAGAGACACGTCAATACATCTTACCAACTCATTATGTTGACATTCAGAAGGATATCTGCAAAAGCCAAATGAAAGACTTTAGGATTACTATCTAATGTTTTCTTTACTTGAGCTAAACCTTGAGTTATATAGCTGAATTCTATTTGTGTTAACCAGAGAGACTTCTTCATAGAAATGATGGAATATGGTTTCCTTAGCCTTCTAAAAATTTTATGTCTATGATATATCTAGTGTAGCTAACATCTAATTCATTGACTCCTCTCATCTTTTTTGAGAAATAATATTCATACTGTATTTTTTAGCATTTTATATTATATCTTTTTGTCTTTTAGCTTTTTAAAAGAGAAATGTGAGAGGCTAAAAGTAATGTGTGAATATTATTTTTATTATTTTTCTTTATTGTTTTCTAAAAAATTTGTTTGGTTGTATTTTTTAAAAATTATATTCAAAAAAATATTTTAAGAAAGAATTTTGAAAAGAATTTTTCTAAAATTTTGAAAAGAAAAAATGCATTTAATTGTCAAAATTGAGAGTTATTTTTCAGT
Source organism: Heliamphora pulchella (assembly GCA_032270985.1). NCBI lineage: Eukaryota > Viridiplantae > Streptophyta > Magnoliopsida > Ericales > Sarraceniaceae > Heliamphora > Heliamphora pulchella. The sequence continues at coordinate 7,845,302 of JAULJZ010000020.1, read as the reverse complement.
ACATCAAGTAATGCGATAAAGAGAAAAAAGCAAAAACAGTTTTAAATTGTTTTCAAAAAATTTAGTTTTTAGGTCTTTTTTCAATTCATTTTTTTGAAAATAATTTTTTGAAAATTGCTACAAACACATTTTATCTATTTTTGACTAATTTTTTTTAAAAAAATTAAATAAAAACTGCAACCAAACAGAAATTTTAAAATATTTCAAAGCTGTGGTTGTGTGGAATCTCTTTATTCGTAAAGCATTTTATGACTGGCACACTTTGAAAGGGGGAATACAAAAAGATGTGGGCACATATCTCTAAAGAGACTCTGCACATGGAACAGGGATAGGACCAGAAATAAAGAACCCAACAGAGAATCCCACATTACATCAAAACCAGGGACTTGCAAGAGAGAAGACAAGACAAGAGGTATGGGTTTCATTTTCTTTGTTTTCCTAGAAAAAAAAAGTGTTTTCAAAAAACAGTTTTAGGAAACAATTTGCCAAACAAGATTTCTGTATTGTATTTTTTTAAGAACAAAAGAAAAAGTTTTTAAAATGATAATAAATAAGAAAAAATATGTTGATTTTTCTAACTCTCAATCTGTGAGAGTTTTTAGACTTATTTTAGTTTTGTATTTTGGTGATTTGGTCTACTATCTTTTGTTGGCCGAACTATTTTATATATTTTTAATTTTAATTAATATATATTTAATTACCTAAAAAAAAATGATAATAAGCGCGTCCTAAAATGACACTATTGTATTGTTAAGTGTCAAACATGGGAGCAAATAAGCAGGTAAAAAATCAAATATCTACTTTAAAAAATAGGGAAAAATATTGTGATCAAATTTTAAAAGAAAATTGAAAATTAGGTTTCCCCATCTCTCAAAATATAAAACGATTCTCTAAAAAGAAAGTTTAAGTGGAAACCTTGGAAGAAGAATAAAACTTTTTCAAAAAAGTATATTCAAAAAAAGAAGACTACATGTTTTTTTTAAAAATAAATAAATTCTATATATGCAACAAAGAAGAATATTATGCCCCGAATGCCCAAAAAAAGAGAAGTGTAAAGAAAATTATTAAAGTTCTTGAAGAACAAGAATTAAAAGTTCCTTTACCACTCAGAACATATGAAATTTCTTCACCTAAACCAAATGAATCAGAAATAAAAGATTTTTATAATCTTGGAATCTCTAGAAATATTTATAATGAACTAAATGGTGTTTGAAAAAATCATATTGCAGAAAATAAAGAGAAATTTCGACAGCATATGGAAAGATTAGTAACTCATCTAGTTGAGCAAACGGGCCAAGTTAGATAAACTCCAACAATTTTGTTTTAATATCATGAAATAAATTGATTGAAATAAAAAATTTCGTTATGAAAAATAAACAATTTTTTTCAATTAGCGGATATTATTGCCAATGATTTCTCCGATTCAATGTTTGAAAGAATAAAAATTATTTGTTTTTATGAAAAAGCCAGATCAATTTTACCCACTGATGTTTTTCTCAAAATACATAATTTAGTTGAAGATCACAGTGAAAGAATTAAGCAATTTTTTGTTTTTTTGGCATTCTCATTTTAAAATTAATACCATAGATAATATTCCTAAACCCACCTTTCTCATAAATTATGAATAATGGTTTGAGGAAAACATTTACCTATGGATTAACTAATCAAGTTGTTTTTTCAAATTCTAGAACAAATAAGTTCGATTTCTTGTCCAGCTATAATTAAAACAATGATTTCATACGTAGTAAAAAAATTACAGATGGGGTAAGTACTATACATTTTGAATTTTTAGTACAGTGACATGACGAGAAAGAGAATATTTTTATCAGCCATATCAAATCTTATATCTTAAGCCATCTAAAAATTTGGAATTCTCATAAAGAGATTCTAATGAAGTCTCAGACACAATACACAATTGAAAAAATGACAATAACTCAATATTGGATAAATAATCTTATATTGATCTCACAATTACTAGAAAATATCAATGGATCATTTCCTTTGCCATTTATGATAACAGATGGTAGAAGACAGTTTGTTACAAATATCCCGATTTTATATAAGAGATCACCCGAGCAAATTCAAGAAAATGAATCATTGCTACTCAAATTGAAGAAACGTAATGAGCTAGATCTTCCGTTGGATTTATTCATGACGGTGGATGATATTGAAAGTTTTCATAATCAGGAACTTAGCCAAAATTTGGATTCGTCTCTCTCAGAAGTTGGAATTGAATACCTCAATTGTATAAACCACATGAGATTCTGAGCCATCATCGACGCTAGCAAACAACTTAGCAAAAGGCAAGTCAAAAGAATTAGAAAGCTTTAAAATAAGCGATACTTGATATATTATAAAATAGCTTTAACAAGTCATAAAGAAGATGCCTGTCAATCAGAAATATCTTTTCGTGCTAGACAAGCCGAATATTTATACAGTGATCTGACGTCATCATACTCAGACTTCAAATTTTGTATTTCAAATTTGTGGCCTAGAAATGTGTATAAATTGAGAGTTAGTCTTTTGTTATGAGCATTGTAAATTTTCTTTGAGTTCTCTTGTAAACTTTTTTCTTCTTTTTGCACTTTGTTTTTATAATTGCTATCAGAGCTTGTGTATAAAAGTAGTAGAAGAATAAGAATCTTTCCACTTGGTGAAGAGCTCAAGAACAAGACCAAGTTTTTAAAGTTTGTAAGTTAATATATTCTCTACTTCTCTATCTCTTTGAACGATATTTGTTTCATTTACAGTTGTTATAAAATCTATATGGTTAGTGTTTCTCAAAGCCCATATATCCTTTGATAGTGAACGTTGTTAAGTTTTTCATAAGTGTTTTTAGTTGGTCCATCATACGGGAAAGTTTTAGGCACTAGGCAAAACTTAGAGTGATTTAGGTACTAATAACAATATGTAGTGACACTTAATCCAAAAGAGGTATTATGTATTGGATCTATAGCTAAAAATATTTCAAATAACTATGATCATGCCCTACATACTGAAAAACAAATTGTATATGTTTCTAATATGTGTGCTAGTTTAAATAATATTACTAATCTAATGTGTTCGTGATTTTCAAAAATTGAGAAAAATCAAAATATTATTCAAAATTATTTAGAAACCAGACTTGAGACCATAGAATCCAAAATAGATAATTTTGGAAATATAAACAACATTGATTTGAAGGATGAAACCAAACAATGACTAGAAAGTCTAATAAACAAATTAGACTCAACAACAATTGAAGAAAAAGACGGAATGAATCACCCTAGTGATAACACAATCTCGAGGTTATATTATGGTATTGAAGACATAATGGTACTTTAATCCAAAATCTATAATAAGGATGAATATAATAATGTAATTGAAATTATAGATTATTAAAGACATTTGCATAAAGATCCTCAATTAGGAATAAAAAATGGAAATAAATTGTTAGATCAGATAAGAGAAACGTATCTTCAACATAAAGATCTTCTAAGACACTTTAATTATGAAATCAATCTCACATATGATGATGGTGATAATCATTCTCCCCATACGAAATAAAGCAAGAACCTTTACAGAAAAGTGATCTTGACAAAAAATCTGTTTTTCAAATGGAAAGAGATAGGCAGAAGAGCCACTCCCAAAATTATTTGGTTATTATAACATGGGAGAGTTTATGTATACCAATGAAGTAAAACTAGAAAAAGGTGAAACTTCACATATTTCAAATACTCCAAATCCAACACCAAATCTAATGTTTTCTAGAAAAGATGATATGCATAAATATCCAATAGCACAACATGGAACTTATCTTGACTTGACCCTTATTCCGTTTAAAGACCAAGAAACAACCACTCATAATTAGGCACAATCTTTGTCCATAATAATAACCAATTATAAAAATACTTGAACAAAAGAAAATTTTCTTGATTACATTGCTGTCACCCTTCAAGGTGATGTTTTGTAATGGTTACGACAATGGAAAAAAGAAAAAAGAAAAGAACCCAAAAAAAATGCTTTGTTAACTAATTTTCTTACCTTTAACCAAATTCTAAACGAATTTGCGAAACTCATAAAAGAATATTTATTTGATTTTTCAAGACAAACAAATTTGCAAGAAGATGCCAATTATATTTTATCAAAATTAGAACTTTGTAATATTTGTCTCTTTAAAGACTATGTTACAACATATAAAAATTATTATTATCTCATTGATCCACCAACTAACAAACATTGGCCAAATCAATTTTTTCACAAACTCCCAAATCCATGGAATGAAATGTGTTTTAAAAAATTTCCTAATTTTATCAAAAAATTAGATAAAGAAGTTGATGATAATTTGGGATTTAGAATTAATTTTTTCTTAAGATTGATAGCCAATCAATGCTTAAAAATAAAAGCAAATAAGCAAATAAAAAATCAAATAACTGTTTCAAAAAATGGGCAAAAATGCTGTGATAAAATTCTAGAAGAAAATTAGAAAATAGGTTGCCCAATTTCTCAAATTAGAAAATGATTCTCTAAAAAGAAAAAGTTTAAGTGGAAACCTTGGTAGAAGAATAAAACTTTCAAAAAAAAAGTATATTCGAAAAAAGAAGACTATAGGTTTTTCAAAAAAAAAAAAAACTTATAAATGCTATATATGCAATGAAGAAGGACATTGTGCTCCAAAATGCCCTAAAAAGAAAAAAAAAAGTGCAAAGAAAATTATTAAAATTCTTGAAGAACAAAAATTACAAGTCTTCTTTGGGGAAGATATCTTTAATGAAAAAATATTCTTTATGAATTAAAAAGTGAAGATGAAAGTTCTGACGAAAAAATTGAAGAACTAATCTTCATAATGCAAGCCGAGGTACATAGCTAAAAAGAAATGGTAGAACAATAACTTTTAAGCGAATTAGACACATTACGCTTAGGTGATGTTATAAGAGAAGAGATAACATTTACCGAAAAAAGAATTAAAAGCATTCAAAAAACATCAAGAAGTAAAAAAAGAAATTTATGAAGTACCAAAATTTTTATTTTTCTCAACCAGAGTTTTTGAACAATACAGTAGAAACACTACTACAAAATTATATAGTGACAAAAATTTAGGCATCACTCTTGTTGACAAAAAAAAAGTAGCTCGATAAAAAAAGAAATATCCTAAAGTACGATATATTCATATAGGGTTGATCCAAGTTAGGATTAATACTTTATTCCGTCATGGAATTGATTTTCTTATTCTAGCTGTGATTTTTTGACAAAAGATTCAATGACCCAATGAAAGCTACAATTGGAGGAATTTAATCCAACTTAGTTAATGGAGTAATTTGGTTTAACATCAAACTAAATTATTTTATCTCTATAAATTATTCAAATTTGGAAGACGCTGTTAGGATTAGGATCAAAACAAAAGGAATTGTGAGACCCAGATCCTTTTATATATATAATTCAAATTTTTTATCATATAATTCATTTATATTTTTTCTAGGCATGGACCAATTTGTTAAAATTATTTCAATATTTTCAACATCCAAAGTTATTAAATGGCATGAAAATGAAGAAGCTGATCAACAAGATAATAATTGGCATATGAGTCAATTAATGCCTCTCCACAATCATCAAACGGCAACAAACCCAGATTCTATTATCGAATTTCCAGATGGGTCTTTTGTTTTACAATGTCCTCCACGATTATCTGAATCTATCCAAGAATCTGATAGATCAGAAATACCTCTAATTAGACGATCACAATCAATGAGATCACAACAGTTTTACACACCTAATCCATCAATTAATAAATCCTTAAAGAAATCTAATACTTCCAGTTCTTTTAAAAGTTATACATTATCTGGCTTAAATATTGAAAACCAAATTCTCCAACCAATATATAGAAATAACTTCAATGATAAAGAAGAGGAAGAAGAATTTGATATTGATTTAACTACACTAAATATCAATGTTTTAACTAATAATTTCTCATTCATAATTGATACAGATAAAATTATAGAAGAATATATGACTCCATACAATTCCTATAATCGTACATGCTTTGTACATAATAATTCTATTGAAGAAGAAAAACTTATTAAAAATCAATATATTGAATATTTACAAGACAATCAAATACATATTCGTTTTTTCCCTTGGTATTATCATATTTACTGTCCTGACAATAAAATAATTATACCAACCGAATTATTAACAGCATCTATTAATATGTTTGAGAAAAAATGGACAACCTTAGATGGCAATGAAACCCACTCTATCCATCCACCTAGTAAAACACTTATATTACCTTCTGGTGTGAAAATTCGCCCCTATGCTGAATCCGATCAACACCTCAATCATTAATTAAATTTTACGAATACTTATCTCCAAATCTTGGGAGAACAGGTAACTCGTATTGAACACTTTGACCAACCTACTAAAATAACCAATTAATTAAATACTAAACTAGATGCTATTTATAAAGTTGTAAAGAATATAGACATTAGATGTGAAACACCAGATACTAATACTCCAATAGTATCAGTTTCTTCTATTATTACTCCTCTATCCAAACCTAAATATAAATTACAAAATATGTCACAATAATTTATTACTCAATTACAAAAATCATTACAACAAGCACAAACTTCTACATTATCTCCTTCTTCTAAAAAACACACTGGTAAAGAACCTGAATCACATAAAGAAGATAAAAAATCAGTACATATGATACACAATGATGAACAAGAATTAAAACAATTGTACAAACAATTTTTAGAAACTCCTACTCAAATTCAAGAA
>JAULJZ010000020.1:7822757-7838443 GCA_032270985.1 Heliamphora pulchella | reverse complement strand
CTAACTTTATCCTTACCAGAACAAGTGGAATAAGAAGAAAATAAAGTAGAAGAGCCAGTCATATGATCAGTGGCATCGGGAGTTAATGATCCAAGGAGTGGGAGAGGCAATTGCACTAAGTGCAGTAAAAGATATACCTGAATGAGCATAGTTGGAGGAGGAAGTAGAGGAAGTGGAAGAGAAAATATCAACCCGAGTCATCAAGCGCCTGAGAGTAGTCAACTCCGCCTCAGAAAGAGGGCCGGTCTCACCGGATGTGCTAGTAGGGAGCTTAGAGGGATGAGCATGTGAGCGAACAGGTCCACTACGTCCACCGCCACGTCTTGGAGTAGGACGACCATGTAACTTCCAACAATGATCAATAATATGACGATATTTACCACAATGGTCACAATGCAGCTGATCACGGGCGACAGAGCCATTCTTCTCCCCAAACTTAATATGACTAGGCTGGCCGGTGCGATGAAGAGATGTGACAGTTAACACAGAACGTTCCTGACCTGAAATAAGAACCATAACATGACAACGACTCTCTTTTTGCTGAACAAAGGCGTATGCTTGTCGCAAGGTGGGAAATGAATCGCGACCCAAAATCTGAACACGGATCGGATCATAGTCAACATGGAGACCGGCAAGAAAGTCATATACTCGCTCCTTCTCCACCATCTTCTGAAAAGCAACAGTATCAGTAGTACAAACAGTATGGAAGTCCTGATGATAATCAATCTAACCCCATAGGCTAGTCAACTCAGCGTAATACTGAGCCAATGAGTGGTCTCTGATCTAACCCACGAAGTTTCTTCCTCAACTCATACAACTGGGTATCATTGTCAGTCTGTGAGTAAGTCTGAGCAGTAACGGACCAAATCTGATGTGCAGTATCCAGAAGTAAGAAACTACGACTAATAGAGGGCTGCATAGAGTGTAACAACCAGGACATAACAGGGGCATTTTCCTCTATCCAGCGTCTACGAGAAGAACTAATGACTGTGAGCTGTTTGGTTTCACTAGTGATATACCCAGACATACCGTGAGTGGCGATGGCTAAACTGCAGGAACGTGACCAAATTAAATAATTGCTACCATCCAGCTTGACATGACTAATCTGAAGGGACGAATTATTAGTGGAAGTCCCTGTCAATCCAGTGTCTTCATGACTACCAAAAGGCTTTCCTGTATCAGACATGGCAATAGGAACCCAAAAACAAGCAGACCGAAACGGATGGGAGTAATAGACTAAAACGGATGGGAGTCAAGTAGACTTGATCCAGCAGAGTATCAATAAGATCCAGAATATCATACCAACCGTAGCAAAGCCAAACAAAAGGAGCCTCAGATACGGCTGGAAACTTCATTCGAACATCCAAGAACTTGAATCAATGTTGGTGCACCCTTACAGAACCGAAAGCATCTGAAATCGACTGAAACAAAGTAGGGAAGGCAAGATAGCCGTGAAAGTCACGCGAAAACAGTCGCGACATCGACGAAAAAGTCCAATCCGAGCTTAAAATTAATTCCAAACATCAAATAAGGTTGATTTGAACCTCATAAACTCCTAGTTGGTACCCATAAAAGAGTAACAGACCATCAATTGAAGAAAACAACGGCGCAATCGCGATTTGTATGAACAAACCCTAGCGGCGCCGAAAGTTTGAAAATTTGGGAAAAACTATGAAACAATTATGAAAAAAATTGGAAAAAATCACAAATCGAGTTTTGGGACCCAGACGATCATCAAGGAAGTTTTTTTTTTGGTTACAATTTCATAATCAGACAATTGAGAGGAAACAAAAAACGAAAAAAGGAAGAAGGATTACTAAGAAGTTTACGTAGGATCGGGCTTTGATACTATGTTAGAATTATTGAAAAGAGTGGGAGAGAAAAGGAGGAAGAGAGAGAATGAGAAGAACAATGAATGAGAGCACGAAACTTAGGGTTTACACCCTATTCTTTGTTATTTATAATAAGATCAAGAAAATACTAAAAGTACAATAATACCCTTAACTTAACAGACTTATTTTTATGGTATAATAGACTGGTTGCAGCGAGTGAGTCTGGTTTTGTGCATTTGCAAGCCACCACCTTTCACTCGAGTCATATGTACCCTCATAATTTATCATTGCTTTTATGTATAGCTAATGAATGTTTCTTTGGTGTATCTTTCCTGTCACAATAATATACAATGATGTTCCTCTTATAGCATTCTAATAATAAGTTTATATGTAGGAGGAAGTTGCCAAAGAGTTTGGTATACCGGTACATTTTCAACGTTTCTGGCTGTGGGCAAAGCGTCAAAACCACACGTACCGTCCAAATCGCCCCTTGACACCACAAGAGGAAGCTCAATCTGTAAATACCTTTTGATTTTGCATCTTTTAACATGTTACAGTTTTCATTTGTGTGCATGTTGTTTTTCTTGGGAGTTATGACAGCTTCATCTGGCATTGATTATGCTTGAATCCACCTCATTTAGCGTTTGCCGGAATTATGATTTAATCCACTTACACTGCATGAAAGTGTGTGTAATTACACACATTTAGAATTGCATGAATAAAAGAATAATAAAAATAATATATGTGTGTGTGTGTGTGTTTTTATAAGATTAATTTGTAATGAGTGTTTCCCGACCCCTGTCCAAGTTGACAGGATACAAGATGGGTATGAGAATGGATGTGTGTCAAACATGAATCCAGGGGATGGAGACAAGTGTATTTCTTGCTTCTCACATGGATAGATTGCTAAAAACCCCTGCTATTCAAATAAAAAATCTGAATCATAGACTCCCTCACCAGGTACTTTGTATGTCTAAATTAACACAAAATTTTAGTACTTCTCTTCGCTTCCCTCTTAATTCTATTTCTTTTATTTTCCTGAGCAGTAAAAACATTAAGTATTAAAATATATAAATATTAATTTACTATTTAAGTTCTATGAGTGATGTTAATATTTTTTATTTATTAATATAATAATATAAATAATGTGCATATAAATTTTGAGCCTTGGTCATGCATACTTGGGCCTTTGGAAGGTGGACACACCTCACTCTCTTCTGCTTGTCCTTGTCTAAATTAATGTCATCCACTAGTAAATTTTGAGAAGGAAAATAACCAAATTGTTAAAAGGTATTAACTTATGGATGAAGTTCAAACCGTGTTCCTGTATCCATGTTTTGGGGTTCATGAAGGTCTGAGTACTGACACCTAGACACACGCCATTCCCATTGTACTTACATGCCGACCATTTACTTTAAATGGTTTATTTTCCAGAACATGTTTGGTGTAACTGAAAATTGGAGCTGGCATTTTTTATTATCTCATGTTTTCTGTTCTTGATGTTTCAAATTAGAGGGAATAAAAGAGAGACACTTTGATCTCCAGTTCTCACAGAAATTCTATATATCTTCAATTAATCTCGTGTAACACCTAAAATATCAAGCCCTATCTGACACTTGTCTTAAATGTTGCATTTTACTGGTTTTTGTATCAAGCTATGATTTTGGAACAGGAACCAGGGTTATCATTAGCTAATTATTGATATTTGGAAGTCGGAGCCAACAGATGCCACAGGTCATGATTAAATCATTGAGGGTGAATGGCATTTTCAGAAACCCGCTAGTTGAGAAAATGAAATCCAATGTTATGCTGGGGAACAATAAAGTAGACGACTATCCATTGTCATGCAGTGGGACGTTGAAGTACAATATTGGGTTGTGGTTAAATCAGGGTTTTAAATATTAGCCATTACATACTGGGATTTTGGTTGAGACATGGCTGTATCGCTGATACCGATATCTTCCAATACCAAGATTTAGAGCCTAGGTTAAATATGATACAAAATATAAAAGACAGCCCCCAATAGGTGAAGTGTGCCTTTCTTATAATAGGCTGATAGCAAGGCAAAAAAAGTTGTTTGTATCACCTGTTTGTGGTATAAGTTCTTTCTGAATTCTCTTGTTCATGGCACAAGTGCTTTCTGAATGGGCAACAAATGGATAATTGAGTAAACAGATCTTATTGCACACAGTTTGATGTTATGGCAGATTTGTTTGGGCGGTAGTGCAGATGGCAAGCTTCCACTAAACATCAGGAACAGGCAGCACGGTTCAAAGTTCTTCATTCTTTTGCTGAGAGTGGCATGATGGAGGTGGGAAAGGAAAGTCCAATAATAGTTTCTCAAAATTTATAGAAACCAAGTTTTTTATGTATAACATCCTATTGTTCCTCTTATAAAATCGAAAATTATAGCGGAACTCCTGGAGAATATTTGTATGTTGACATCGCCTCATAAAAATTGTAGTTCTATGGAGAGCTAAATACGTTTTGATTGCTCCCTGTTAAGTTAAAGCCTAGGGTTGGCTAGTAGTTTTGTGAGGTTCTAGCGGCTTTGACTTTCCAAAGCCTTGAAGCCAGGCATGTCTTATGTGCTTGAGAGCAGTGACGCCTCCAGCCATTTCTCCATTCATTGGCTGGCCCTTGGTTTGCCAAAGATTATTTATTTTGATTGTGTAGTTTGTTCATAGGGACAGTAGCTATTTGCTTGTTACTTATTTGAAGGGCTTTTGGTTTGGTGGTTGTAGATTGGCTATCCTCTGTTCTCTGGCTATTTGAGGAAAAACAACATTTTTTAAAGGCATGCATTCATCTGAAGAGGATATTTGTGCAGGGTTCACTTGCTATCATCCTTAGGAACATCTATTTTGTAGGTTGGATGTGAGCAGTGAGCACCACACTAGGTGATTTTATTACTGTCTTCATCTTGCTCAAGAAGTAATGTTATCTGTGCTATTTGGGATCTTGGATGGCTCTGCTTGCGGGGAAAATTAAACTTATCTTCGCTTGTTGCTCTTTTGGAGGTTCTGCCTCTGGAGGAACTAGATGACTTCTCGAGATGCATTTGGAGCATGATTCTTGATTTTTCCATGCTGGTTAGCATTGGACTCGCAATCAATAGTCAACACTCGAACTATAGCTTTCGTAGAAGGGTTCAGGTAAGGGTTCATCACTGTTTATTCGGATGAGTGTGAAGATTGATGAGAGGTGGTTAGTGGACTTGTCGGTGGGATTGGGGCATATGAATGTATGAATGAATGAGATTGATTTTCACTACTTAGAGATTAGAGATTGAGATTAGATGGTCTCAAGCTATGTAAAATGAACTCAGGTATGAGTGTTGGATACAGATATGTATCTAGGGGGCTTGAACCTGTCAATTGTTTAATTGAAGGGTACACAGACTCAGCAAAAAAGGATTATATGTTTACATATATTAATCTAGGCTGTAGAATAAATTGTGTTTTATATGACATAGTGTTAAGAAAGGCATTTTACTCATTTTATAGCAATATGATGACAATGTTAACTGCAAACAGCAACATCCAATAGAAAGTATCGGATACATATCTCACACCTTTGTCGTGGTGTCTAGTTTCTGACACAAATACTTGGTTTATTTTAAAGATTCCGTGTAAGATACGTCGGAAGGTCTGGCTAATGGTCAAAGCTCATGTGATTTCTTAGTTGGTAGCTTCCCCTCCTCACGTCTAAAATAGGCTAGGTGAAGGTATGTATTCATTTTGGGATTCAGTTATCGGTTTATATTTTATCTGTTGTTCATGAGCTGTGGGTTGTGCTTGAAGTGTTTTTTTGGGGTGGATTTTTGTGCTTGCTGCTCACTTGTTTTTGAGGGATGCCCCTAGCAGAAAGAGCTTGCGAGCAAGCTTGTCAATGGGAAAGTAAAGAAAAAAGAAACTCGCTCACAACATCCACCTGAGTATCAACAGTTCTCCCTTTTGCTGCAGAGGACATAAGAAAAGGCCCGATGGGTTGTCTTATTTTCTTTACAAGTAATTGTATTCTATTGCAAGGTATAAAGAGAATGCCACGCAAAAAGAGGAAAACTCATACATCAAGGGGGTATCTCAAGGGAGACAGACCAAAACTCCCAACAAAGGAAAAACAATAACAACCGTACATAAATCAAAGGGACGGAGAATCTATAAAATCCACTATTTCATCAACTGATGGGGAGCCATGCTCAGAAACCCAAGTATAGATATATCCTCTCTGGTAGCAATTTGTATATGCATTTCTTGGTTACAACATGGTAATGTTTTGAGTCCGCGTGGAAAGATTATACATTCCCGTTGGGCTGACTATAGAGTTGGTAGCTCTGGCTTGTTTGTTAAGGAATAATTGCATTCTGGTTCTTGAATGTACATCGTCTTTGTCTGGACATGTCAATTGTTTTACCAGTTCTCTCTGTGGTTGCATAGTGTCTGTGGTGTCACTGGTGTGCATATTGACTAGTCATCCAAGTTCATCTGTATGTTTCTTAATGAGAAAGATAATTACCTTTACTGCTCAGCCAGCTGGGACTTTCCGTTTTTCGAGTCCAAGTCTCCATAAATAATTCAATTTTTAAGTCAGCTAAATTCCTTGACCAAGGGAGGATATATCTATGCTTCGGTCGATCTTTTGCTCTCTCTATAAAATTGATGATGATTCCCTTGTGGGCCAGAACAGTTGCTTGATGCTGGTCGTATCTTCTCCCAGCATGCCACGATCTCATCTTTCATGCTTTCTGTTAAAAGTGTCTGGTGTGGTTGAGCTTTAACCAAACTGAAGTGGCTTTTTGTATCCCTTCAACGCATTGTAGGTTGGACAATTGAGAGAGGTATCCAATAAGGCAAGTAATGCAGAGCTAAAATTGTTTTTGGAAGTGGAACATGGACAGGTAAAGACTATTTAACTTGATCTCATCTTTTTAACCTTCTGGTTGCTCAAGTTGAATTAAGGACTTTGTTTGGGGTAAGTTATAGTAGTTTTGGTAGCATTACAGAGCTCAATGTGGTGAACTTTATGTGCACAACTATGCAGGATTTGCGGCCGATTCCTCCACCTGTGAAGAGTAAAGAAGATATTCTTCTTTTTTTCAAACTTTATGACCCTTTGAAAGAGGAGCTTCGGTACTTCAAACATGCATTTCCTTGGGTTGGAGTTCTACGTAGTTAGAAAGTTTTTCCACCTTTTTCGGTTGGTTAGGCTGTTTTTCTATTTTGTCAGCTATGTTGGACGGCTGTTTGTGAAGGCCAATGGAAAACCAGTGGAAATATTGACAAAGCTAAATGAGTTGGCTGGATTTGCTCCTGATGAAGAAATTGAACTATTTGAGGTCTGTTGTGCTGCTTTTAATGGTTTTACTGCAATTTTTTTCTTTTTTGCCTGCTCATAGTTTTGGATTTAATTTGGGAAGTCATTACACAACCTTTTTGATGTTCAGGAAATAAAATTTGAACCTAATGTCATGTGTGAACACATCGACAAGAAGCTAACTTTTCGAGGATGTCAGGTATGAAAATGATCAACTGCAAGCAGTTTCTGTTGTTTTTGCTTGTACATTGGTGTGAAATGTGTATAGCCATTTTCTAATTTTTCTTCTTTTGTTTTTTGGATATGTATGAATTTATTATGTGTGACTGGTTGAAAGGAAAAATATTTACCATTTTTTATCCTCCTCCTGCAGCTTGAAGATGGCGACATTATTTGCTTTCAGAAGTCCCCTCAAGTTGAAGCTAACCAATGTCGCTTTCCTGACGTTCCTTCATTTTTGGAATATGTGCATAATCGTCAGGTATTTCATGAGCCTTTGCAATTTGACCGCAATATATCTTAGAACTTTTATGCGCCATGTTATGTTATCACTGTTTTTGGTTACTCTGTTCCTGTGGATTGGTGGTTGTCTTTGAGCTCAGTGTTACCCAGGTATATAGCGGGATGTCGAATTTGTGAGTTGTTTCAGGTGTTTGAAATGTTGACCTCCAAAAAATGGCACCAAAAACATCATTTTGAGTATAAATTAGCAAAAGGTTCACAAAAAATGTATTTAAAAAATTGGGCAATTTAACAAGTTAGGTAGTAACTAGTAAGTTCAGAAAATGTGCTAATTGTTGGATAATGGTTTTGAAACCAAGATTTTACCAAATTTGATACAAAATAAAAGTGGGATCCCCTCGTTTTTTAAGACAGGTCTACATTGAAACGAATTCACCTTTGTGAGGAGATTAATCTCGTGTGATTACTTGATCAAAATCATTAAGGAGTCTATGAGAAATTGACTCCAAATATCGCCATTTGAACATTGGTTGAATAATGCTAACTAGCCTATTTCCACATTGGTTATTTATAAGAAGCTTAGTAGGTTTATATAGTTCCTCCTTAGGCATGGGGTTGGGCCCCAAGGAGCACCCATGTTTTGTGAAGGAGGGAGGACCTACCAAGTGTGGATCCACCACTTGCGTGCCTCTGCCCGCCCACCCACCCACCCCTCACTGGGCTGGATGGTTAATTAAGGTTAATATCTTTTGTTGGTCCAAATGGTTAGTTATGAATTTTTCTAATCTATGGATAAAATATGATAAGGCCCATTTTATAAAGACAATAAACCCATTGTTGCGTTTCCACATCAAAGTGAAATATTGTAGGGTTATATTCTTTCAGTGACACCTGTTCGGAATGAACAAGTGTGCCCCTTCCTTCCATGATTGTTCGGAATAATCTTGAATTCTTCTATTTATATGATATCCCTCGTTCGTTTCTAGAACTTGCTTTTTCTTTTATGCATTGAGCCTGAGTCTGTTTAAACAGAAAGCACAAAATACTGTTTGGTTTGCAAAATGCCCGAGATCTTGTAAGCCCCATAGAGGGACAAAATCTATCTTAAGAACATAGTGTAAAATACTGTCTAAATTACAATAGCATACAGACAAAATCTTTAGTTTCATACGGTCTGGAAGTTCATTTTTTGTTTTTGGTTTATGAGTTTAGTTATTGTAGTGGCCTAAAATGTATACCATATATTCTAGCACTAATAACCCATGATTGTGAATGATACCAATAGATATAGCTATCAGTTGGTGGGCATCAACTTGTCATGACACTTGGAGCATCTAACTGTTAAAGTTTTGCTATTGTAAGCTGCAAGTATTGTTAACGCTTTACGAGGGGTAGCTTGTTGATCTCAACTGACGTGTTTATATTGGTGCAACACATAAGCATGACCTGAAATAAAAGCTCACAAAAGATGAAAAAGAATCTGAAAAAAGGGGATTTCTAGACATCCCAAACGGAGCCTTACTTCCTATTTTTGGTTCACATTGCTTAGTTGTATCACTTTTAGTTCATTAGCTAGGAAACCAATTATTTGTTTCATTGAAATGCCACTCTATTTTGATTGAGGAATCCGTTGGTTACATACCCATTGCTAACTGTTCATACACTTGGAATAAAAATTGATTGTGAATCTGCAAGTTTATTTTGAATCTTTTGATACTTGATGAAAATCTGGGGCAGGGAACTAGCTTGAAGGTATATGATATTATGATTCTATGACTGGAACTTAGCAAATTGATCATGGAATCACTGCATCTGAAGCACACAAGTTATTTTCACATTTAACACATCCTAAGGGGTTCTGCAATTTGTCACCAAGTTCTCTCTCGCATTTAACACACCCCTTAATTTTTTTTAAAATATTCGGGAATTCCCCTTTATTAACAGCCCGTCAATAAGATGGATTGAAAACGATGATGACAACATATTTAGTTTTCAGCATATAGTTTTGAGAGAAGGGAGGCAACTTTTAGTGACCAAGAGGACTTTGGGACCAAGCAAACTCGGTGCTTCTATAATTGTTTGGGAACTCTGTTATTAGAATCATACGATTCATGAAACATATCATACTATTCGGTTCGATACATCTAGTAATCCATTCATATCGGTTTGGTGAATCGATGAAAGTAAAAATAGTATGATTCACGATATGTATCATAAGATTTGGTTTGTTCTTCTTACATGCACATACACACATGCGTGACTATAGAAGAATTGAAAGGAAGAAGTGGTTCACCCCGAAGGGGAAGAGCGATCTTATAGAACATATAGACATACAATATAGTGAGTTAAAGAAAAAGTAAGTAATAAAGAAGTATATTGATGCAATGAAGGACATATATGATGGGAGTGTAATTACTTCAACAAATATTGGTTCACAATGAGTTTACTTCCCGATTATACACTTTTCCCTTTTTATTAAGAGAAGCGTAAAAAGTTCACCAAAGACAAAAAGGGCAAGCTTTTAGCAAACATTTAAGACTACAACATGCTCCTTTTGCGGGAGCTCTTTTATATACGTGGCATTTCCTTAATGCCCTTGGTTCAGTTCAACACACTAAGAAATTGATTCGATACAAAGCAAATCTCAATTCTTATTTCTTCGAATTATAATTTTACATTTTTTAGATTTGTCCCATATTACTTTTCTAAGTCACTCAACCTTAGTTATATATTCTAGAGGCCTATCTGCCTATTACTAATTGGTTTTGAATTGGATGGTTATAAAGTCTAACATGATATCAAAGTTGTCTTAGGCGGTCTCGCGAACCGAGTTTTTGTCCAAGTTTGTTTCATTCATTTCGTTCATCTTTCTATCATAGTTGCACATGCGGGTGGGTATTTAAGACATCCTACGTCACTTCTGTAAACCATTCAAGTTTGATTCATATAATTTAGAGACCTCTCTACCCATCGTTAATTGACTCTGGGTTGGATGCTCCTATATCTAAAAATGTATTTACGAATTATCATAGATCATAGTATAATTAATAATACAATATAGGATAATAGATCACGCTGAGGCTCGAACACACATCTCTTGCCTTATATGCAAGCATCTTTCACTATTACCTATTACACTATGCGTTCATCATTCAAAATAAGTTTTTTTATTAATTTATGACTAAACTTTTCATACTTATAACATATCTTTAAGATCTAATTATTTAGATATATCTTTTATGTGTTTTAGAAATTATAACGTGAATTGTAAACTATTCACGATTCGATTCGCGATTCGGAAAAAATGGTAATTTTGATTCACGATTTAATTCTCGATTTGACAATTATGTTTGTGACCAAGACTAAGGCTGTGTTTGACTTCTAAAGCCTATTAAACCTGACCCAAACCAAGTAAAGCAAATCATAAAATTTGGCTGAATCTGGAAGCCTGTCTTATGTCCCAAAACACAATTACAAAAATGCCCTGGACTTATGAATTAATGAAACAACAAAACAATAGCAGAAATTAATTTATTAATTTCCACTTAACAATAGCAGAAATTAATTTATTAATTTCCAGGTAAGTCCTAAGTTAGAATCTTGCCAAATAACTACATTACTGTGTTTTGCACCAAGACAAATGCTGCATTTGACTTCTAAAGCCTATTAAACCTGACCCAAACCAAGTAAAGCAAATCATAAAATTTGGCTGAATCTGGCAGTTTATCTTATGTCCCAAAACACAATTACAAAAGTGCCTTGGACTTACGAATTAATGAAATAGCAACACAATACCAAAAATTAATTTATTAATTTCCAAGTAAGTCCTAAGTTAAATCTTGCCAAATAACTAACAAGAGCAGAAATTAATTTATTTATTTCCAGGTAAGTCCTAAGTTAGAATCTTGCCAAATAACTACATTACTATGCTTGGGACCAAGACAAAGGCTGTATTTAACTTCTAAAGCCTATTAAACCTGACCCAAACCAAGTAAAGCAAATTATAAAATTTGGCTGAATCTGGAAGCCTATCTTATGTCCCAAAACACAATTACAAAAATGCCCTGGACTTATGAATTAATGAAAAAGTAAAACAATACCAGAAATTAAATTATTACTTTCCAGGTAAGTCCTAAGTTAGAATCTTGCCAAATAACTACATTACTATATTTTCCCCTTTGTTCATAATACTTCCTATACTTGCCATGCATAACATTTGCATTGTGAAATCTCTCTCTCTCTCTCTGTCTATCTCTCTCTCTCTCTCTCTCTCGGTCATGCACTTTATATCACTCCCATTGTTGCAATTACATATGGGTTTGTTTACATATTGGTGGTGTTTGTGCAAATTTCTTTCAACTAGCTTTTTTTCCCATCTTTTAGTAGACCTTTTTCAAATTTAGTCTTGATCCACTAAATAGTATTTCCCGCTGCGGCTTGAACAGCAAAAGGTGTCCCTCATAGCATTTTCAGGGTGTCTAAAGATTCTAGCATTTGTGTATGCCTTTTCTCGTGCTGCCCTTTCGAATCCAAACTTTTATATTTTTTATATTTTCCTCATAACGAGAAATTATTGAAGTAAAAAATTTTAACAGAAAACTTTAAAAAAAGTTCAAATAAGACAAAAGGCCGTTTTCAGCCAAAATACAACTTTTTTTTTGTCTTTAGTGAACATTTTCAATTTTGATCAAAAAAATCTTACTGTTTAGATTTCTCGTGAAGAGAGGTATTGGAAAGGTAAAAATTTGGACCAAAATATGAGTGAAGTTTAGAAAATATGCAAAAATCCATTTGGGATATTTTTGACAAACACCCCATTGACTTCAATATGGAAAATACAATAAGAAAAATAAAACCTGCACCATGCGATGTGGCCACTGCGATTGGTGGGGCGACAGTCAAGGTTGTGTTTGTGGGGGAGGTGGTGTGGGTTGTGGCAGCCGGTGGTGTTGGTTGCCAATCGTTGTTGGTGGGTGGGTCTGCACAATTAGAAAATGGTGATGAAGGTAGTCGATTGTGGAGGATATTGTGTGAATATGTGTAGCCTTGAAGAATGTGGAGTTAGGCTTCAATTATGGCTATTAATGGTGGCGGCGTCATTATGATACAGAGGCTTTTGTTTATGGTTTGATGGATCTCTGCTAACGTTTGTGTTGGGCATGGGGGATTGCGGGTGTGGGAAGGAACGATAGATTTATTAGAGAGATGCAAGTTTGGTCAAATGACTCAAATATGATGCCTTTGGTGTTTGTGTGTGTTGGGGTTCAATCAGATTGGTTAAATTGGTCAGAAATTTGAGAGCTTTCATTTTCAAACATTACATGTTAAAAAATGAGTGGTAAAATTTTAGTTATCCATTTGCTTATATGAGCTATTAAAGGCGCATGCTTAAGTCCAAGGAACAACGAGGCTCACATCACCTGGAGAGGTCCAAGGCGGGGCAAACTGAGGAAGGCTCACGCCTGGTGTGATTGACAAATTGAGCACAAGGCCGAAGGCACGATCGAGGCGTGCTTCATTCAGTTGAGCCCTATATTCCAAATACAGAAATTAACTGGTTGGAAACTTAGTTGATTGAAGCAGAGTCCAAGCTCTCAACACTCAAGCTGAGCTCTGACACTGTTGTGTCTCTAACCAACTCATCCAGCGACTAATTGGAGTTGGAGAAGACCACCGGCTGCCAGATAATCCCCTCCTCTCTTCTTCTTTATTGGTTTCTTCTATTTTTCTCCTTCTTCCTTCTTTCTTGGTTTCTTCTCTCTCTATGGGTTTATCAGCAATTATCACTCAGTCCACTTATCGTATTCTTCTGTTGTTGGACTTTGTCTCTTCACAGGACACATTGACAACATAATTTCTTATTTTTTGTTTATTTTTATTGGTCTCTTGATCTCTCATTAGCTGACCACAAAATTCTCTTGGTGTCTACAAATCCAACATTCCTTTTTCTTTTCTTTTTCTCCTCCTTTCTCTTCCCCCTTCTTCTCCTTCTTGGTCTCTTTACGGAGTAATTTCTTATTTTTGGTTGCTTAATTTTCTGTAAATTGTGTTTTGGGTTACTTGGCCTGTTTGGTTACACTTTTCATTTTCACTTTTGAAAAAATTGTTGTCCAAAAACAATGAAAATGCATTTGTTAACAATTTTTACAAAATGGTTTCCAAAAAAAAGGTGAGTTAAAAAATAGCTTGAAAACAAAAAAATTTGAAAACAATTAAAAGTTATTTTCAGTTATTCAAGTCTTTTTTTTCCCAAATCTCTCAAAACACAAGAGAAGCCCATCACGAGCTCAATCGCCGTCGCCATTGAGCCATATCCCAATCACCGTCGCCGTCTTCGTCGAGCCAGATCTCAATCGCCCTCGCCTTCGCCCTCGCCGTCGAGCCAGATCTCTCAGTCGTCCTCATCTTCATCCTCTCAAAATTCACGAGCCAGATCTCTCAGTCGTCTTCATCATTATCTCTTAGTCCTCTTCATCGTCGTCCTCTCAAAATCGACGAGCCTATTCTCTCAGTTGTTGTCGTCCTCTCATATCGTTGTCATCCTCTCAGTCATCCTCTTAGTAGTTGTCGTCTCAGTCGTTTCCGGTGTCTCCATCGTCCTCTTCTCTTCCTTTTCTTGATTTGGAGCCAACAAGGGTTAGGGTTAAGTTTAGGGTTAGGGTTAGAGTTAGGGTTAGGGTTTTTAAAAGTAGTACACCAAACGCATTCTCTTTTTACAAAATATTATGAATGTATTTCTCAAATTCATTTTTAGAAAACAATTTTCAAATTACAATTTTAGAAAACGCAACCAAACGCACCCTTAATTTTCTGCAAATACAATTTTAGTGATGCTGGACATTTGACTACGTTGGATTTTTCTTTTTTTGGAGCTTTTCGCGCTGACATTTTTTGATTTCTTAATTTTTCATGTCCTGGTTTTGTAAAAAAAAATGAAAATTTTTTTTTCATTGTTTTCTTCCATTAGCTGTTTGTAGGTACTAAAAGCAACACAATTTTAGACCATTTCTTTTCTGTAACTGCAACTATGCGCTGAAACTGAGTTTTTTTTTTTTTACTTCGCTCTTATTTTGTTTGAATTTGATATTTGTGTTTTGTTAATTTTACCATCTAATACTTGTCTATTTAATTGTTGATATTTTTTTAACAATGCACACCTCGATTCAATGAAGCACGCGGTTCACCTTGCGCCTAGGCTCCAATAACCATTGGCTTCTCAGTGCACCCATTGCCTTTTAATAACTATGATAATGTTAGCTCAAGGTTTTCATGTATCAGGTGAATGCGTAGTTATCAGAGAAAAAACTCAATACAACGGTGACATACGCCATCATTGACACGTGCTATCACCATCCAATAGTAATTACCATTCACCATATAGGCATAGGGAACCCCCTATGCATAGTGGAATGACTTAGGTCAAGTATGTGTGTGTGTGTGTGTGTGTGTATATATATATATATATATATATTTTCAATAATGGGTTCACATTCCCATTTGGTAGTTTAGTTTTGTGTGGTGATATACGAAGTCAGTGATAGTGTGGTATCACCGTTGCATTGAAGATCTGCTCCAGTTGCAGTGGGTGCAAGATTCATGTTTGCTACATAAAGCAGTTGGTTAGTTTGGTCTTTCAAAAATCTAAATCTGCAGTCATTCTCTTGCTACGGTCTTACGTGTCTTGTAAACGGCAGATTCCATCTGAGTTATTTTACCCCTTTTTTTTTTGCTCAAGCTTAATTTTTCTGGGATTTCAGTCTACAATATGCATAATATTCACCCAACCTCTTCCTGATCCGCAATACTCTGCGCACACACAACTAAGTAAAAGGGAAAAAAGGAAAAAGAAAAATCAAAACACAAAGAATGTAATTTAAACATCTTCGAAGTGCAACAGTGTATGTTACTTTAATATTCTTTTTATCCAATTGGTGTGGTACCGGAGGGTTGGGAACAAATCCCACCTTCACCTAGGCCATGGGAGTTACCCATGCATGACTTAGTCCAGAGGGTACAATTTATGACGATGCCTTAAATAAAAGATATTGGAAACTGAACTGTCGCAACCACCCCCCC
>JAULJZ010000020.1:7796854-7814708 GCA_032270985.1 Heliamphora pulchella | reverse complement strand
CAAATTCTTAGAGAATTAGAGAAGCCTCCATTCTTCTCGTGTAATTATTATGTTGGGCTCACCTCAATAATTCAAATAGTTCATATTATAGTTCCTGTTGAGAACATTAGTCCAGCAAAAAATCAAGTTGGTTGGAAATTAGTTATATGATCGGATCACATATTTTTTTATAAAAAAACATGGGTGATTAATATGACCGTTTATTGTTTATAAGTATTAATGTAATCTGATTATGGTACTGATCTCCCATCAATTTGATTTTTTGGATAAAATGATTTCCTTAGCATACTCTATAGCATGAACGATTCAGATTATCAAAAGTGGTCCCAACTTGAACACTGTAAGAAAGAAATGTAGCTAAGCTCGAGTCCATATTCTCTCTATCGATGCAATGGCATTGAGTTATATGTTTGTATTGTACCATCAATTCTCTGGATCATATCGCTGTGGAATGGACTACCTTCAACTTAAACATCCTTAATAGTTCCAACTTGGATCTCCACAACTCCGGCCAGCTCCAAAAATGAAGTATCTCTGTTTAGATATTCTACAAAATGAAGGAGCAGCTGCTATAACCATTCATACATTTCTCATAACCAACTGGACACAAACAAATTCACTGACTTGGTGAAGAAATGAAAATAGTCAAATGAACAAAATGGTTCCAAGAAAGGAATATATAATCAAATAGACAATGTGGCATCCGTGTGAATTCACCTCAAATTTGAATTGTATATATGACCCGGAATTGGCTAACGTGCCTTTTGGATTTTTTAGCAAAAAGGCTAAAAAGCCTAATATAGGTTCTTTGAGAAAAAAAAAGAAGCTAAAATGTCGAAAAATCAAATCAAAATACTAATTCTTAGGATACCTATTCAAACTCTTACTTTATTTTGAAAGACAAAATACCTATGCTTGATAACTTATTTATTTCTAATGTCAACTATATATAATTGTTATAATCATATATATATATAGAAGAACAATATTGACCAATTTTTTACACAATGAACAATTTTCAAAAAAGCTAGTTTAAAAGCTAATTTACCAAATAATCTACTTTTAATCTAATTGAGCTTTTTGGCTAATAATACAAGGGAAAAAAAGTTAAACTTTTGCGCTAGTTGCCAATCTGAGTGTTATATTTATATTATGCTATTTGTTTTGTTACATATTTACATTAATCTCAGGTCCAAATCAGTGTGTTCAGCTGGATACAGTTATTTGGAGATTAGTACTGCTCCTATTACAATCAGTTCGCCATTAAACCGCCATTTCTTTCCTTTTCTAACTCCTACTGGTTCCATTATAAATGCTGCTTTCAATTACTCCCTTTCCACCACCTTCCTACCACCATTTTCCAAAAGGAGTTTTCTTATCATTCCATTCTTTAATTTTGTATTACTCTGTGGAAAAATTAGCTTGATCAATCCCGCGAAAGCGCTCCTTGAGGCATAAGTGACTTGGCCTTTTCACTTTTAGCTAGCAAAAGACTAATTAATAAAGGACGTTTTCGTCTTTTTTCTCGATATTTTATTATTACTACTAGCTCATTTATTCATATCAGTTTTGTTGAGCTGCAGATAGCAAGAATACTCTAGTAAATGCAGATACTAGCTATATGTACATCCGCAGGGACATGCATCTTCCCTAGTGCCTGCACATAGACACGGAGGTCTTAAACAATGGTACCAGAATACTTGCTTATCGGTGACAGTAATACGGCTATGTACCGGTTGATATCTAACAGTGTAGATAAATATTGATATCGGAGGTATTCCAATTTGGCTAATACATATTAGCCAATATTTAGAACCCTGATAGAAACACACGTGATGCATTGGCCTACATAAATTTGTCTTGCTACGGTTCCTGCATTTGTGCTCATATAGTGAAGTCCAATTGATTGTAGGTTCTATTTGTTCACAAATACAGTGGTGGCACAGTCCTGGACTCGGCCATTCTTATCTCGGCTGGCTATTTCTTCCAAGCCGCAAGCATGATATACGTCCAACACTTGACCCGAGGGGTTCGAGAGCCATCGATCGATCTGAAGTATCTAGGGGTGCTGATGTTTTTAGTGGGAATTTCTGGCAACTTCTACCACCATTACCTGCTTTCGAAACTTAGGGAGAAGGGTGGCAAAGGATATAAACTTCCCAAGGGAGGCCTCTTTAATCTGGTTATTTGCCCACACTATCTCTTTGAAATTATTGGATTTGCTGGATTTTTCTTCATCTCCCAGACACTGGTATCATTCTCCTGTGCCTTGGGCACTACTTTGTACTTGACTGGAAGGAGTTACGCCACTAGAAAATGGTATCTCTCTAAATATGAAAACTTCCCCAGGGAGGTCAGGGCTTTGATTCCATTTGTTTTCTAGATGTTTGAAGGGTAATGGGAATTATCTTGAAGTTGCAATTTGATCTGTAAATTGCCTTCAAAGCTATAATATAGACAAAGGTGTTTTGACATATTTTGTTGCATTTTGCAGAGCATTCAAAAGTAAATGTTATTATTCAAATGTACTGATATACTTCCTTAGGTCGTGATTGGTAACATTGGTTTTTTAGTTTTTTTGATTAAAAACACCAAAAAGCTAAAGTTGTCCGTTTGGCCAAAAAAAAACTAAAAACTAAAAAGCTAAAAAAGTTAAACCAAAACACGAACTTTTAGAATACTTTATTCAAAAAATTTTCACTTTTAAAATATAATAATACCTCTTATTTATAATTTATTTACTATTACGACCAACTATATATAATTGTTAATTTTAATTATATAGATGGGTAAAATTGTTCAATTTGAATTAAAAGTAAAAAAAAATGGTTTTTTACCCAAATAATTAACTTCAAAAAGCTACTTTAAAAGTTTAGTTATTAAATAATTTATTTTGAATTCAATTTAGCATTTTGGCTAAATACGTAAAAAAAAATAAAAAAGCTAATTTTTAAGCTAGTAGCTAATCGGGGCCTAGTCTACTTGGAATTACTTTAAGTTTTCCAACTATGATTTTTGACGGCCTCTAGCAATTTTCTAATAATTTTTTTAACAACTCACAAAAATCTTTTTTTTTATTGTACACTATATTCGAATAGTGAAATTTATTTCTGTTTCCATTACTAGTCACACTAAATATAAATTTCAGTGTTCACTATTCATGAAATTTAATTATATCTGTTCATAAAATAATACTATATTTATCTTATCACTTCATTTGTCATCAAAACTACACAAAATAATAAATATTTATCTATTTTGTATTCAAATAAATAAAATTACCTCTACTTTAAAAATTGCTTGAGGTGATTCCGAGAAGTAGGCAAAAAGTTGTTAGAATTAGTCATCACAAGTCATTGTAGAGGTGGTTGTCACAAATCACCGAAAATAATTATCTTCGAAGAGATAATAGATGGGGGTGTTATGGTAAATGTGGAGAGTTGGGATGGTGCGGTAGATGAGTAAGGTGTTTAGAGTAGTAATAGTAAGAGTATTTTGGATCAATTTGATTTAATAAATTTTAAGAGTTAATTTTTTTATTAGATTTAATGTTATATAAAATATTTATTATGAACCTTACACTAACATTGGTCACTTGTTTAATTATTTTATTTTTTTTAATTAGTGTTTTTCATTATTTGATAAAAGTGTCGTACTTTTTTAACTTCTCTCACTAAAACAAAATATAAAAAAATTCATAAAAATAAAAAAAATTCAAGAAATTAAATTTTAAATTTTTTATTCTGGTCTTTAGTGTTTTTTTTTTAATTTTTTAATCAAATCTTTTTTTTTACTTTCACCCATTGAGGCGATTTAAAAAATAAAAAAATTATTTAAAAAATAAAAAAGTATAGAAAAGAAAAAAATAAGAAAATATTCAAAAATTTATCCCATACGGAGCCTTAATTTTGTTTTTACAATTTTAATTAAAAAATTTTTTAAATAGTTTATTAGCCATTTAGACTATTATATTAGTTATCACAAGGATTACATTAGATAAATGATTATTGAAATGGTAAAATACTTCGTCGCCGTAGTAGGGCGGGTTTGGGGTTGGTGCTGCGCTTCTTGCGTGCTGCGAAGGTGCTACGCCCTCAAACAGCGCCGTTTAGCGTTTAAAATGGGCTGAAATTATGATAAGTCAAAACAACGTCGTTTTGGCTAAAAATTTTTAACTATCACACGATCATCTCGCGCGCGCATACAACGTTGGAGGGTGGTGTCAACTTTGGAGATGGGTACGTTCAGGTATTTAGCGTTTGTTTGGTTTAATTTTTCAAAAAAATTTTTATTAAAAAAAATAGATATAAAAAAATATAAAAAAGTCAATTAATTATAATGAAGGACTAAATAAATAGGCTTTTTAAAAATTCTTCAGAAAAGCTAAGCCAAACAAATGCTTAATGCTATGTTTGAAAAGTTTTTTTTAAAGTTTTTCTATTTTTTGGTTTAATTTTTTTACTTTTTGATTCATAATATAAGACTTTTAAAGTGGCTTAGCCAGTGTTTAGTTTTTTTTTTAAATAAAAAATTTAATTTTATATTTAATTGTGAAGATATTTTAGATTTATCTCTTCATAAGAAATTCAAATAGTCAAAATTCTAATAAAAAAATAAAAAAATAGATAAGACAAAAAAAGCCACTTTAAACTTCTATAAGATTTTTTCGTCTTTTGTTAAAAAATAAAAAAAAAATTAATTTCAGCCAAAACAATCATATTTCTTAGATTTATTTTATTATTACGAATCAAAAAGTAAAAAAATTAAGCATAGCATTAAGCATCTGTTTGGCTTAGCTTTAAAAGAAAAAACTTTAAAAAAAACTTTCCAAACTTAGCATTAATTAGCATCTGTTTAGCTTAGCTTTTCAGAAACCTTTTTAAAAAATCTACTTATTTAGCCCTCCATTATAATTAATTAACTTTTTAATATTATTTTATATTTATTTTAAAATAAAATTTTTTTAAAAAAATTAAACCAAACAAACGCTAAATACTTGAACGTACGATCTCCAAAGTTGACACCACCTCCAAGTTGACACCACCAACGTTGTATGCGCGCGAGATGGCCCCGTGACCACCTAAAATTTTTTATCCAAAACGACGTCGTTTTGAATTATTATAATTTCAATCCATTTTGAACGCCAAACGGCGCCGTTTGAGGGCGCAGCACCCTCGCAGCACGCGAGGGGCGCAGCACCAATCCCAGACCCAGGTAGGGCCGCGTTTTTCGAGCTATAAAAGGGTGTCGCGGCTCGCCGCCGGGGAAAAAACAGAGGGGGGAGAGAGAGAGAGAGAGAGAGAGAGAGAGAGACAGGGAGGATGCTTAATCTGAGCCACTCTCCTTCTCCAGCAACACTTTCCTATCACGATATTGACGCCGCATTAGGGTTCACTCTCAGTTCTCATCGAAGCTTCGCATCAGGGCTTCCCATGGCTTCCCGCAACTTCGATTCCCATTCGTCTCACTCTTCTCTGGTGCTGAATCGCACCACTCTTCCTACCTTGCTTTGTCGAGCGTCTCTTGACCCTCCCGACGCTTCTCACAGGTGCTTTACCTTCTTAGTAATATGAATCTATATCTATGTGTGTGTGTGTGTGTGTGTGTGTGTGTGTGTGTGTTTGATTATAATTATATACGCACAACACACTATTTGTTTCATACAAGTTCTTGGAACTTTAATTTGAAGCAATTTATCACCTTTCGCTGATGCATTGTTTTGCTATAAGTTTTTCGATACAACTTATAATCTCAAAAGTTAGCTATCTGTATATTACTTTTGTAATTAGTCAATTTGGGACTTGGTTTCGCACCCTTTTTCACGAGCAGCATGTGCACTCGGAAGCACCTGCCCTGTGTCGGTCCGGACATGCACCTACCCATCTCTGGTACTCCAGATACCATGTTATATGGTTTTGGGCAGAACTCATCCCAAAAGCTAACTATTGGGGTGACAGTGGTCTCACGCTTATATAGTGTACATTATTTTTGTACTCATGCAATGTGAACCTTCACTTCAAATGCTTAACCTGTATCTGGCAATAATGGGTCTTTTGAATGCGAAAGAGAAGTGTTAGTGTCCAGTGACAGATTTAGTAATTCAATACAGTAGAGGCATAACTCCAAGCACATAAAAAAAATCACAATCAAGTACAATGAGATTTTTGTTGCACAATCATTTAATATAAAATTTAAGCATATTTATAGCTTTAAAAAGTATCTAAAACGTAGACATTTACAATAATTTTAAAGTATATTTTTTACAATTGATCAATATTGGATTTATTTTCAAGTTCGAAAAAAGTGAGGGCAAACAAAGACATAAAATAAAGTTGGAAAACGATAAGTGGGTTTTTGTTCTTTATTTATATACTTAAGGGGTATAATGTAATTAATGGGCGTACAACAAAAAATAGAAGAAAAAATATAAGAATATAACGTACTAGAGGTAAGCTTACATTTTTAGTGGGGCACAAATACAATGATTGGAGAAATATTTAAAAATACTAGAAGTATTTTTACATTTTCAGTAGGGGCACAAGCCAACTGGTACAATGTTGTCTCTACCTCTGAGAATAATCAATAATGTATAGCAAAAATATAAGAGTAATAGTGCGATTTTAAGCATTTCGGTGGGGACCTGGGCCTTAATTAGCTCCATGTGCATTTAATATATATAGATATGTGTGAATATATTTTTGTTACAGTCATCAATGGTTATGAATGATTTGTGTGTAGGAAGGACGATTTACCTGTACATGGGTTGTCGGAGACGGTTGTGGGTGTGTTGGGAGGAGGTCAACTGGGTCGGATGCTATGCCAAGCCGCTTCCCAAATGGCACTTAAGGTGATTGTTTTGGACCCAATGGAGAACTGCCCAGCAAGTGCACTTTCACATTATCATATGGTGGGGAGCTATGATGACAGTGCCACAATTGAAGAATTTGCTAAAATGTTGGTTTGGAGGAAATTTCTGTAGACTACAAATAATATCATTCAATTGAAGTAATCTCTTTTTTTATTTTATTTAATCAGCTGATGTTTTTTAAAATTTGGTAGCTAGGTGTGGAGTGGTCACGATTGAGATTGAGCATGTTGATGTGGCAACGCTAGAGAAGCTTGAAAAACAAGGGGTTGATTGCCAACCTAAAGCTTCTACTATCCGAATTATACAGGTCTGACTTGACATGTTCTAATCTGGATTTGGATACGATTGTGTAGAATGAGACTTTGTGCATTTGTTGATGTCTTTGCACAACAAGGGAGAACACTTGAAATTAATTTTCCAGGCATGCATCAGTTACCTTTTAATAAAGTACATTTGGTCGTGATTACATTCACAACACAAGAATCACATCTTTGTGGAAATTTGCTACTACTGTGGGCATCCATCCTCCTTATTTCATCAGGGCCTTTATTTTGTTATTTTGTCATTTGAGAAATCCAATTTTTTGGCATGCGTGCCGACTTGCATAAACATATGTTTTGGGCTGTTAGGGATGTTCATGCAATTTATTGAGTTACTTGAATGCTTGAGGGTTGTGATATGGCTTATTTGAATTTTCAGTTGCAGTTATTTTAGCTCAGTTGATGTCACATTAGACTATTTCATTACCTTCACTCCATTTGATGGGAGACGAAATCTTATTGGGAGTGGAAGAAATTACAAGAAAATACAAAGAGGAATTCATCCAATCAATTGAAAAATCCTTAGGGGTGAAAGTGTAATTTGCTTTCTTGCATGTGAGTGTCCTAGTTTTAGTTGAGAATTTCAGGGCCTTCAATAGTATATAGGGTCACCAAGCAGTCAGATGGTTTAGGTTTAGTGCTTTTAATTGAAATTGCAAACGCTGGGTGTGCACAGTTACATATTAACTCTTTTTGCCACTATTAAGGATCAAGTCATTGATGATTCATTTGTCTTTCCATTGAATGAGAAATAAATCCACATTCGCTTAGATGCCCATCATTCCATATTTTCTTATTTCAATATCATTTTTCTTCAAAAATTGATATGAATTTACTAAAACTAATTAAAGAGATGATCCTTAACAAAGCAGAATGGCTTTAAAGGATTCATGTAGCTGACCCCAATTGATTGGGATTAAGGTTTAGTTTAGTACGGTTTGGTTTCATAATATCAATTTTCAAAGAAGGTTATTTTTCCGCTATCTTAGGGCTATATACAAAAAGTACACTGTGCAACCCAACATACCATAGAATTGTTTTTTTGTATATGTATGTTTTGTGCTTTTCCGTATGCAATAAACTTGTGCTTTTATTGAGATTTACTTAATTTTTGGCTTAATTGGAATCTCTTGTACTGTTATGGCGTCTGGGCCAACTTGACTCCAAGTTTTCTTTACTAAATCTCGGTTCATCTTTTAACTAGATGGGCGTGATTATGAGCTCCTAACTTGGATCATAGGATGTTAGTTTTTCATGCTATGCTATACCTGCTCATCAAACTTCTCATTTGGTAGAATTGTATTTGGCTTCTAGGAGCATCAATGTGGTGCTTCATTTAGATGTTGATCCATGTAAGAAAAAATGATTTTCTTCCTCCACAGATTAAAATAATGATCGTGTCCAATTGTCCAAACATCAAAGGCAAATCAGAAATGTGGTGTTTTACACTTTTATTGACTTGACTACTATTAATTTGAAGTCATCGGGATTTTTCTTGATGAATTCTTATAGGTTGAGCTTTGTATTTAAACGTCAATTAAGATGACTTCGATGAATTCCAATTGTCATTTTCTAAGTTTTTGGTAAAAGTATCTGTTTCTTTATTTTATATCTTTTGAATCCATCTTCTGTCTCATTTTTTTGTTTAGCAAAGTAGGTGCCCCCTAACTATGATTTTTCCTAATGTTGAAAATATGAACTAGTGTAGAGATGCTAATTTGGTAGTCCATAGATCACCTATTGACTCTATCTAAAACTCACATTTTGATTATTTGGGTATTCACAAATAAATATGACTTAGATACAACCATCTTTATGAAGTATTTTATTTTTGATTTTCTATAATAGGATAGATATATACATAACTTGAATGTTCTCTTAAGCAATCATCCATTCTGCTGATGAAATTCATATTTGTTCGGTCTATGTTTTACCCTTTTAGGACAAATATCTTCAGAAAGTTCATTTTTCTCGCCATGCCATACCCCTTCCTGAATTTATGCAGGTTAGCTACCATTAATAAGAATTTGGCAAAAATATTTAGTTACCAATTTCACCTTTTTACTTGTTTCTGAAAATGTTAGTAGAGGATCTCCTAATGTTCTAATATCAAAATTATGACATAGCAGATAGACAATCTTGAAGGTGCTAAGAGAGCAGGCCATCTGTTTGGCTATCCGTTAATGTTAAAGAGCAAAAGGCTTGCTTATGATGGGCGTGGAAATGCTGTTGCCAAGCGGGAAGAGGAGATCTCTTCTGCAGTAAATGGTAACATATTCATTACTGCTAACATGTTCATTACTGCTAACTACTTGCTAGCTACTTGCTAACTACTTGCTATAGTCAAGGTCTCAATGGTCATAATTTGTATAATTCTTGATGAGTTCCCTACTGTGCAGCTACTCTATTATTCTGACTTGTCACCATCTGAATCTTGAAGCATTAATGTTTTTATTGTTGCGGCAGCCATCAATGTTTGCATTTCAGACTAAAATCTTTGAAGAATAACCACATTTTTCCCCACTTATGTGCACTTATTTCTCTCTCATTTTTGATAAGTCTATATACCATTTACATACAAGTCTTAGCAATTATTTAAAGCTCTTGACAGGCTGCCCCGGGGGTCTTCATGAAATTATTATTATTATTTTTTTTACCTTGTCAATATACATCAACGTATGCTTCATAACAAGCTATTATTTAAAGCTCTAGACAGTGTTCCTCGGGAGTCTTCATTTTAGTTTAAAATGTTTTTTTTGCCTAGTCAATATACTTGTTAGCTGTAACTAGGCATGTTAGCTGCATATGCTACTCCACCATAGTTGTTAAATCGTAAATCCAATTGAAATCGAAATTCTAGTTTTGTGAATTATGAATTGAATCGAATTGAGAATAGAATTCAATCTCTCTAGCCGAGTAAGAAGGGCTTCCATAAAGTAAAAGGGTGTAAGATTTGATATGAACTACAAAGAAGAAATTGAGAGATTGACTAAGAATTTTTTGTTTATTGAAATTCTTAGTTTTAGAAATTATTTTCTTTTAGAATTTTTTCATTTTAGCGCCTCTAGTTTTTGCATTTTGATTTTGTCTAGTCAAAACTATTAATTTATAGTTTTCTTCATTGTTCTCCTTGATGAACAAGGAAATTGTAACACCCCAAGTTCTAAATAATTATTTACTACAAATAAATAAACTAAAATATATAAATTAAAAAGAAGATGAATCATATTGGAATTAGAGATAATTTTAGAACTTAAAATTTTAGAAAAAATGATAATTTAAAATATTAATATAAGATAACTGAATGGTAAGATAAGAGAGAATTTTTAGGAGTGATGTTGTTGTGGAAGTGGGATGGTAATATGGTATTTTAGTGGGATGGTATTTTAAATAAAGATAATTAGAGATAAGGGGAGGGTTGGAGTCTATATGTATTTTTATAATAAATAATTTATAATTGGGTAAATTACAATCACCTCCCTTGAGATTTAGGAAAACTTTAGAAACCTCCCTTGAGGTTACTGAATTGACACTGGACTCCCTTCTATTTTAATTGTTAGTATTAGATTCCCTCTTCCGTACTAATGACGTTAAAATTATTAACGAAAATTGCTGACATCATCATCTTATTTATTAAATATTCCATATTTACCCTTATACATTTAAAAAGTAATGGTATATACATACACACACACATCATCAAACAGAATTTCGGTGCTCAACTCATAGGAATGAACATCTAGCTACCTCATAGAGGTCCTTTGGCAATGATCTAAAAGCAAAAGAGCAATAATCTGAAAGCAAAAGAACCCCAGTTTGAGAGGAAGCGAAAAAAGGGTCAAGAAAAGAAGACAAAGCTGCATCATACCCTCATCACTCTTTCCTCCTCTCTCTCTCTCTCTCTCACCCAAATCCCTAACTTTGTCATACCTATGCATCAAAAACCAAAATCGATGATTTCATGCAAATAAACTATTATAACATAGAGAAATGGGGGACAAACCACCCAAGCCCCTAGTTTTTCAATTAAATCTAAATCCCTAGCTTCTTCATACATAACTCAAAACCAAAATTGGTGATAGCTGTAGCAGTGGACGATAAAGAGTGGTTGCAAGAAGGTTGACAGCTGACACAACACTTGAGACTATGATTATCAAAACCATCTCCGCCACCATCGCACCACCGCCCTCCCCTCCATCCACCCTCAAGGAACTCACCGAAATCTCCGACGTCGAGTAGAATCACCTCTTCGTCGCCGCCCAGGTCTGAAAGAGTGTCTATTCATAAGGTTTGGGCGAAGATATATTCATAAGGTTTGGGCAAAAAAATGCATTCAATCAGGATGATGAAAAGGTTTTGCATTTTTGTAAAAAATCTTTGCAATGTATAAATTCAATTTATTTGTAGTGTTAAGTTGTAAGAGCATTTCTCACTACATAAATTCAATTTTTTTCTGGACGAAGAGGGCGCAAGTGAGAATCCTCCGAAGCAATTGAGAATTTCTCACCATAGAAATTCAATTTCTTGTTGTACTTCGATTTCTTTTTTTTGAGAGAGAGGGAGGGAGGGAGGAGAGAGATAGAGAGGGTTTCTTTGATTTCATGAACATTGGTTTCTGTAAATCCACAACGGTATCCTCCTATTTCATGAACATAGGGACGTCCAGTATGCCTTTCGGCGATGCCTCGTCTTTGATATCCTCCTATTTTCCCATTCTATCGAGAGATTGTTTTTCTGGCGATTGTGCAGAGAACAGATCAAGTGGAAGGATAAAACTGTGTGTGTGTGTGTGTGTGAGAGAGAGAGAGAGATGACTAGAAATGTCTCGCATAATGAGACAGACATAAAAAGCGGAAGGATAAAACTGAGAAAATGTGGCGAAAAGAAAGTTTTGGAGAAACTGTAAAAAGGCAACTAAAACTTATATATATATATATATATATATATCATAAAACTAAAAAACAGAGATGGGTGTTGGTGAAGATAGCAACGAATTCACTCTAGGTGTTGCATTCATGAAGCTCGGTTCTAAATCTAGAGTATTTTATCGTGAAGATGGCAACCGAGATGAAGAGGGTAAAATTGTAAAAGAGCACTTTCCGTTAACGATGTGAACTTCAAAACACTGACAGAGGAGGTCAGTGTTATTTTAGAAATCTCAAGGGAGATCTCTAAAATAAGCTTAAATCTCAAGGGAGGATAGTGTAATTTACCTTTTATAATTCTAAGTAACATATTTTCAAAAACATATATAAATAAATTCTAAATAATGATTAAAATAGTGATAAAATTAATTAAGTATAAAAGAAGATTGTCTGTTATTAGAATTCCTAACCAAATAGTATATGTATTTGAATAATTGAGTTAGAGTTTTAGAGATAATGAAAAATTATTATGAGAAGATATCTATATATCTATAAAAAAACACAAGTTTTTATGTGTGTGTGTGTGTTTTATATGGGCTAAAGGGTCAAATTGATTTAAAGAAATAAAAGTTGAGGGTCATGACGATAATAAAGTTCGATAGGGGCTAAAGAGCCGAATTGATTTAAAGAAATAAAAGTTGAGGGTTGCGACGATAATAAAGTTCGACAGCAATTTTTGATAAGTTCTTGATAACTGGTAATTTCATCTTATTTTCGTTTTCTTCAATTATTTTTTTTAATCATAACTAGTAATCTAGGTTAATTGATGTATACAAATAAAATAAAATAAAATTGGGTAAACTAACCTCCCTTGAAATTTTGATCAAATACAATTAACTCCACACGTTTGAAAAAATTACATTTTCCCCCTTACAATCAAACGGTGTTAACGGAGATAAGTAAAAAGACGAAAATAATCCTAAATATTTAAGGGCCATGGCTGAGTTCCCATTACAGGATTAACTTGAACGAAACCCCTCCGGAGCATATCAACGGCGGAATTCCATTGGTGAAATTATTGGTCGAAACGTCCACCTATTTTAGCTTTGACCGTTGTCCCGAATGCTCATTGGATCCTTCGAAACCGCTAAGCACACGGCCTCCACCGTCGTGGGAGGGAAGCGGAACCCAGGAGATAATCTCAGCACCCCCTCTTAACAAAGTTCAGCTTCTCCATCTCAGCAAAGATTAAAAAGAAATTCATTCACAGCCAAAACTGATAATCAGCCTTTCAAAATTTAATTCAAAATCTCAAATCAAATTCAGCTTGAGCTTTTCTCAAGCACCTTGTGTACGCTTCTGAGAACCGATCAAATTACAGAACATATATAATTATACATATGTAACAAGCGAGGAGAACAAGAAGAACAGGAGACAAAAACGAGAAGAAAAGAAAGAAAGAAAGAAAAAAACAAAAAAAGAAAAAGGGGGAAGGATGGTGGGTATGTGAGAGGGAAAGTGAGGTTTTTTTATACAAATGTGGTGTTGAAGGAAGGCGAGGGTTGGGGGATTGGGCTTTAGAATAAGGACGAACCATTTGGCGTAAGCTATACTGAATCTCCTCCCTTTGGCACATTTTTAACAAACGTTTGAGGGAATCGTTGGTTCCCCACCAAAGAGGTTAAAATCAAATACATCTAAAACCAGTTCTTTTCGACGTTACCAATTACAAGCTTGGTTGTGTTCCATTTTGATCAGCGTATGGGAATAACCGTGGCTGTTTTTTGTTTCTCCAGAAAAAAAAAAAAAAAACCAGATCATAGCTGGCCCCATCAATGGCGCTGCGGTGACCGTCTTCCCATGCAGATTTGGTGAGTTTCTGAGTTGAATCGGAGTTGAACCATGCTAGTAGCTTATTATTATTATGTTATTATTATATTATTATCCGGCGTGTGTGGGTGTATGATTGTAATAGTCTTCTCTAAGTTTATTATAAATAAGAGCTCGCCTACCCATTAGGGTATAACTTTTCATTATTCTTTGTCTAATAACATGTTATCAGAGCCACCATGAAATCCTAGTCTCCATGAAATCTTAACCCTAACTCTAACCCTAACTCTAGCCTCCAACAATGCCAACAGCTTCAAGCCACCTCACAGCCACCTTACAGTCACCCATGTCGATCTTCCTTCGACCCTCAACAGTGCCGATCGCGACCACCCTAAACCATTACAACCACCCTCAGCACCCGCCAGCCCCTCGCGACCACCACCAGCCACAGCCACCAGTCACCAGCCACAAAACCCTAAATCAGTGCCGACGACCCTAAATAAGTGCTGACAACCCTTCCCTAGCCACCGACGACCAACAAATCAATGCCGACAGCCTCTGTACTCGTTGAAACCCTACCCATAGTACTCGCCAACCACCAAACCAGTGCCGACGACCCTTCCCTAGCCACCGACGACCAACGCAACACCACCACCGACCACCGACGACCCTTCCATAGCCCTCGACAGCCTCCCTCCAGCACTTGCGACCCTGTTTCTCCCTCTTTCCAGCGCCGGCGACCTCTGCTCTCTCTCTCTTTTCGGCGCCGACGACTCCTGTTCTACCTATTTCCAGCACCAACGACCTCTGTTCTCTCACTTTCCAGCGTCGATTGTCCTTGATCAGTACCGATAGCACCTTCTGTTGCTTTTTCGGGGACCGACAACTGTTCCGGCGACTTTTCCGGTGATCGGCAACTGTTTCGGCAACTGTGTAATTCACAGTTTGAGGGTCTTTCACCGACTACTGGTTTGAGGGTCTAAGGGCTACTGTAGTATTTCTTATTGTATGGAGATGAGTTGACGGTGTGATTCGCAGTCCATATATGAATGATTGAAGGTATGGGTGTGTCCTTTTGCTTATTGGTTTGTTTCCTCGTGATTTCTTGAGGTTTGCCATTGAGTTAGTGTGATGTCGAAGAAAAGTTCCACAAGAGTTGAGGATTCTCCAGTGAGACCTGATAGACAAGGAGGAATCACAGATGTATTTTCGTCATCCACACGATTGGTGAATTCGAAGTTGACTGGACCGCAAACATATGTTTTATGGAAGAATAAGGTATTACTAACAATTGAAGGTATGGAAAAGGAGAATCATTTGTTCGAAAATCCTCCTGAGAAGGGAACTGACGAGTACAAAAGATGGAAGCATGATGATGCTCGATTACTCAGTAAATTGTTGAATTTAATAGAGTCTTCAGTTGTGGTGTTGGTGGCCAATGCCACAACTGTTCGTGAGATGTGGACCATACTCAAGGAGACATTTGCCTCGACTAATGATTTGTCAAGACTATACGATGTGATACGGAGTATCTTCAAAGTACAGCAGGGAGAGCACCCTTTTCTCAGAATATTTTATAGAGTTCAAAGTTTTAGCAGATGAGTATGATCAGTTGGTACCATTTACCAATCGATATGAGGTCTTCAGAGAGCAGCGAATGCAGTTCTTGGTCGTTTGTTTTCTCGCTGGAGTGAACCAGCAGCTTGATTCAGCACGTTCCCAGATCTTGGCTGGGTCTGATATTCCCTCCTTATCTAAGGTCTTCAGGAGGATGAGCAGAGCAATTAATCGTGAAGAGCCTCGTATTACCGTTGTTGACTAGGGTGATCATACAGCCCTGGGTGTATCTCGTGGAGGAGGTCGAGGAGGATTTCGAGGCAAAGGTTGAGATAGGGGTCGTGGTGATGGAGGCCAAGGTAGAGACCGTGATGGCGGACGAGGCAGAGGCAGAGGCAGAGGCAGAGGCAGAGGTAGAGGTGGACGTGACATCCGGTCTTGCTATTATTGTGGAGAGTAAGGACATTTACAGAGCTCGTATTGGAAGCTACATGGGCGCCCTTCTTCATCTGTAACTAATGCAGTGAGAGACTATGATACTCTATCATCTTCTTCTGAGAGGACTATAGATATGACTCAGGAGGAATATGACCAGTTTATCCAAATGAGGATTGGGAACACAGCCGATGCTCCCTCAGCCACAGTTGCAGGCAACCCCGCTGCGTGTATGGCAGCTCCCAAATCGTGGGTGATCGACTCAGGTGCATCTGCACATATGACTCATTCCACAGGTACTCTTTCGTCTTATCAGCTAACCCCTGGACACAGTAGGGCTATTGTTGCCAATGGTGGAACTTTGGAAGTGGAAGGGCAGGGAGTAGCTGCCTTATCTCCATCTCTTACTCTCTCTGATGTTTTACATACTCCTGCTAATCTGCTTAATTTACTATCTGTGAGTCGGATTACAAAAGACATGAACTGCTCCGTAACATTTTTTCCTACTCATTGTATCTTTCAGGATCTAGTTTCGAGGAATACTATCAGTAGAGGACGGGTGGTTAGTGGCCTCTATGTGATGGATGAGACTGTGGATGTTGCATGCTCGGGGAGATCGTCTCAGATTTTGGATATACACTGTCGGTTAGGCCACCCTTCATTGCCCAGCCTGAAGAAACTTTGTCCCAGTTTGAGTCAGGTTACACAGTTAGAATGTGAGCCGTGTCGATTTGCTAAGCACCTGCGTGTGCCGTAAGTGTCCAGACATAATAATAGGACAATTAGTTCTTTTTCTTTAGTTTATTCAGATATCTGGGGTCCGTGTTCTGTTACCTCTTTGTTTAGATTTCGATACTTCGTAACGTTTGTTGATGATTATTCTCGAATTACTTATATTTATCTTATGAAGCAGCGGTCTGAATTACCTACTATTTTCACTGCCTTTTGTAATGAAATCTAAACCTAATTAGGCAGAACTCTTCAGATCCTCCATAGTGATAATGGGGGTGAGTACATTGGTGGAGTGTTGGGTACTTATCTGCGTACACATGGGATTATTCATTAGACGTCATGCCCCAACACACCACAGCAGAATGGCGTGGCTGAGAGAAAGAATAAACATCTCTTGAAAACTGCACGTGCTCTCATGTTCCAGATGAAAGTTCCCAAAGGCTTCTGGGGTGAAGCGATGTTGACAGCATGCTATCTTATTAATAGATTGCCATCCTCTATTCTACATGGTGCCACACCCTAGTCTGTTTTACATCCTCAGCTGATTCCCTATTCATTGCCACTCAAGATTTTTGGGTGTGTTTCCTATGTGAGAGATACTCGGCCGCAGGTGACCAAACTCGATACTCGTGCACTCAAGTGTGCTTTCATGGGCTATCCTAAGAACCAGAAACACTATCGTTGTTACAGTCCAGAGTTGAGACGGTTTATAATTTCCCGCGATGTGGTTTTTGTTGAATCTGATTCATTCTATGGCCCGGCTACTACATCTTCCTCCACTGTTGATAACGGTTTTTCACGGTTTCTGATGTATCCTTCCTCCACTGAGTTACTTGTGGCACCTTCTCCCGCCTCCAGTTCTTTAGTTGATATTATAGAGGAATCTTCTCAGGTTGCCCCGGCTTCACCTGTGATATCATCCTCAGAATCATCATCTTCACAAGGCTCCACCACCTCTCATCTACTTGAGTCAGTATCTTCTCCGCTGGATCCAGTCCCTGATCAAGTAAGTGATCCTCCTATTGCTTTACGCAAGTCTTATCGTAGTTGTCGAGATCACCCTATTTATACTACATTTTATCGTGGTTTGCCCGCCACTGTCCAGCAGGGCATTACTACACTTGATCAGCATTCTTTGCCTTACTCTGTTGTAGATGCTCTTGCTCATCCAGGTTGGCGCAAGGCTATGTTTGAGGAGATGAATGCTCTTGAGAATAATCATACATGGGACCTGGTGAGTCTTCCTC
>JAULJZ010000020.1:7775806-7796754 GCA_032270985.1 Heliamphora pulchella | reverse complement strand
AACTGACTCGGTCCTCCTCATAACCTTAAACTGACTCGTCGGTCCTTCTCATGACCCTAAACTGACTCGGTCCTCCTAATGACCCTAAACTGACTTGTCGGTCGTCCTTATGATCCTAAACTGACTCGGCCTTCCTCATGACCTTAAACTGATTCGTCGGTCCTCCTCATGATCCTAAACTGACTCGTTGGTCCTCCTCATAACTATAAACTGACTCGGTCCTCCTCATGACTATAAACTGACTCGTTGGTCCTCCTCATGACCTTAAACTGACTCGATCCTCCT
This sequence comes from Heliamphora pulchella, assembly GCA_032270985.1. Classification (NCBI taxonomy): domain Eukaryota; kingdom Viridiplantae; phylum Streptophyta; class Magnoliopsida; order Ericales; family Sarraceniaceae; genus Heliamphora; species Heliamphora pulchella. The sequence continues at coordinate 7,796,469 of JAULJZ010000020.1, read as the reverse complement.
CGCGACCTTAAACTGATTCATTGGTCCTCCTCATGATCCTAAACTGACTCGTCGTTCCTCCTCATGACCTTAAACTGACTTGGTCCTCTTTAAACTGACTCGTCGGTCCTCCTCATGACCTTAAACTGACTTATCGGTTCTTTCACGACCTAAATTTGATCGATATCTTTCTTGTATTATACATGTTTGCATTACATTATACTTGTCATCTTACATCCTTACATCTTGCCCCATAAACTACGTTCTGGTTTGATCCCTAGCAAAAGGGGGTACATAGGTAGCTCGATAAAAATTCGAGTATGACCAACATCATATGAATGCTTGTGTGTTTGTGACCTAAGATTGACGGCTCGGTCAAATGGTTGTTGTATTTAGATCTTTGATATAACTTGTAACACGTGTTGCTATGCAAGTTATATCAAAGAGGGGCAACTATAGACACCCCAATTTGACCCCGCCTAATCTTAGGTGATTTCGATTATGAAAACATGTGGAATAGTACCTCAGTACGATCCTCAAAAAATGATCCAAGCTCGGTATTTGAACCCAAAACTTTTAAACTAATGAAATTTTGTCAAACTATCAAAACTTGCTGCCCAAGTAAGGCGACCGCCAATAGAACCTCTTGAAAATCCTGGCCAAATATGCCGACTGCCAACTCCCATCATGACGACCGCCAACTCCCATCATGGCGACCGCTATAAAACTTTGTGAAACCTTTCAAAAACATGGCGACCGCCAACTTGGAATGTGGCGACCGCCAACTCCAAATGGCCTGACGTGTCCCTAAAACGTGACAGCATTTCATTGGCCCATAAACTCTATAAATACCGTACATCTGGTACGTTTTCAAAGACAAAATGAGTGTGAGGTTTGGAGAGTGAAATTCTGCTGAGTTGCCAAGTAATTTCGATCCCCGACGCCGAAATCCTCCCGAAACACCGAGTTCCGAACCTCTGACACCAACATTGAAGCCCTGCTTAGATCACTACCCGAGGACCAACTTATTGAAGCACATTCCCACCTTGAGAATTCTCCGACAATCTAGGTATCCCATTTAGATCCTCAATATCTCTAAACTCGACTTTCTCTTTTTTGGCGTGATCAGGTTAATTTCTAATTTTAATTTGTGCATTTTCTTTATTTATGTAGTTAACGTTATTTATTGCTTTATTTATTTTGTTGAATTTAGTCTTTTAAATTAATTGCTTAATTTGCACTTTCACACTTAAGCACATTGTCATTATACATTAAATGGTGCTAACTTATTTTGGGTAATTACAACTTAATAATATTGTTAATTGTTGTAATAGTGCACCTACATTCATGTGAATGTAGTAATTAATAATATATTTCACATTTAAGTCAAATAGTTATTTTTTTATTTTTTTTATTCTTCTAGCATTAATTTAATTTTTCTTACTAGCATTCATTTTTATTTTCTTTTCTTTTCTTGTAATATTTAATTTCCTTTTCTTTTAAGCATTAGCTTAGTACTCTTTCAATAGATTTATTTTTCTCTTCTTTTCCTTCCCCTCTTTATTTTTGTTTAATTTTTTTTATTAGTATAAATTTAATTTTCTAGCTTTTGTCTTCTTTTTCTTCTCCTCCGATTTTCTTTTCTTTTCTTTATAGTTTGTCATCATTTTCTTTCATGTCATTAAACCAATAAACAAAATCATAAAAGTCTTTTAAAGCTACATTTCATTAACATTAGTGCAATTTTCTTTTATTTATTTTTAAAATGTAAATAGTTAGATCTTCTCTTTCGTTTATTTAATAACATTTTCTATTCTTTTCATTTTGATATGTTTTCCTCATGACCTCTTTCCTTATTTTCTCTTTCTTTTAAAATTCATTTTGTTATAAGATCTTCATTTTATTTTCCTTATTAATAAGCTTTCTTTTAATTTGTATGCATCTTTTTATATTTAGTTTCTCCTCAATGTTAACTTTTGTAATATGCATGTTTTGATTATTTTCTTTAGGATGCATGTTTAGAATAATTTAGCTTCTCTTATCAATAATTCATACTTAGGTAATTTTAACATTTTCAACCATATTTTTGTTCTTATATGAAAACCAGGATAGCTTAGTTTTTTTTTTTGTGAATATTGCATGTGGGTATGTTCCATGTATTATTTAGATAGAAATCGCATGCCGTAGGACTTAGGTTTTTACCCATTTATTTGCTCTAATTCGGAGTGCTATGTACATATGTTATATATTTTTCATATTTGATTTTAGATGTTCCCCCTTCGCCTTCATTTTCTTTATTTGTATGTATTTAAGAAATTCTATTAAAGAACCAACGATGATTAGTAGAGGCCAACTTTACAGTTGGGCGAACGATGTGCCTAACACCTTCCCTGATTCGTACCTTAGCCCCCGAACCCTTTTTCTCTGGTTAACTTTTTCAAGATCAGTAGCCATTTTTATTTTTCTTTATTTTTCTCAAAAACTAAGTGGTAACTCCATTTTCAACAAAAAGAAATTTTCAAAATTTAGTTTTCTAGGTGTTAAGATATTTTTTAAAACATATTTGAATTCTCATACTTTTGACCATTTTCAAAATAACCCCTAAAATCCGAATCATACACCACACATCGGAAAAGAAGAGGGAGTTCCTACGTTATAAAGAAAAAATTTTGGACCCTTACGTAACAACGAGCCATTTTTCTAGGTGGTAGAGACCCTAGCAGAAGTCCGCAGTTAAACGTACTTAGGCGGGAGCAATACAAAGATCGGTGACCCATTGGGAAGATCAAAACCGTGAGGGCTTTACTCGAAACAGACAATATTGTTGCTATGAGAAGGGTCGATGTGTTACAGATGGTATCAGGGCCGACTCTCCCCACCTTCAAGTGTGGGCCCCTGCCGTCTCGCGTGACATGTGGGCGGGCAACTGAGTGGGCGGGTCGATAAGGACTGGCAGGCTACCGGAGCTGGAAGGCTATTGCACGGGGATGCGCAGCCCTACGGGGGGTGGATTGTCATATCCTGGTATCCTACATCAAAAAGGGAGGGAGAGTTCCTGAACTATAAAGAAAATTTTTTGGACCCTTACATAGCAACGAGGCTTTCTTCTAGGTGGTAGAGATCCTAGTAAAATTCTGCAGTTAAGCGTCCTTGAGCAGGAGTAATGCAAGGATGGGTGACCCTCTGAGAAGAATAAGATCGTGAGAGCTTTTACCAAAAGTGGACAATATCGTTACTATGTGAAATATCTGGGTATTATATAACTCTACAATTCTTATTCCATTTTTTATTCCATCATAACTAAATGTGAATCAAATTTCTCAATACACACATAATTCATTCCATAATCATTTCATATTAAAGAAAATATATAGAACCCACACCATTACTAATCTTCCTATCATGTCCAATTCTATTCAGAATAACAAATGAGCCCTAACTATAACCGATCATAGTTAGGGGCTCGTTTGTTATTCTTGATAGAATTAAATATAATAGAAAGCAATTGATCAAATATTTTAAAAAACTTAAACTAGTAAATGCATGCATATATATAAATAATAATAAGAAGGAATTTATTATTTTAAAAATATTGCATGAGAAATATTGAATAGAGTGTTCGGGTTACGTGCAGGTTTTGAACCTTTGCATAGGGTTGGGATAAGAAAATATAACTTACCAAAAATAGTGCGCAACGGTGGCAAAAGCGAATAAAGTGGTCAACACGTAGAAAAAAACCTATCTCATTGTTACTGCTAAGTTTTTTGTTAAAATATGTAATATGTCATCATTAAGTTTTAACTTTAAATTGTAGTTCTAGGATACCTTTTCATTTTTTGTTTTTGATTAATTCTTTTTCAAGCATATTATTGTTATTTTATTCAATATCAAGTTAGACTGTCAAGATGTGAATAAGCTTTTTCTAAAATACTAAAAAATTATTAAACTTTTCATGATACCAAATAGGTGATCACTTCTCTTTTTCTCTCTCAATACAACAACTATGATATTTTTAGGTTTTCTTTAGAGGAGGTAGCGGCGCTCCCCTCACCTGGATCACCCGTTCTTTTATTTTTCTTTTCTCTTTCTCTTTTCTTATTTTTTTATCCAGCATGTTTTTATCTTCTTCTTTCGTATTTTTGCATGTTTTTATCTTCTTCTTTCGTATTTTTTCTTTAATCTCAGTTTTTGTTTTTAGTAGTTTTTCTGTTTTTCTCTGTACTTTTTTTATTTTTATTTTGGTGACTGAGCGACTATTGTCTACCGGTGACGAAACCATTTTGATCAGTAAGCATCCATTTTTCAGATAAATCTTAATATCCTTAATACAAAAGTGAAAATATTTCTTCGTCACCATCTTTTCTGATCTAATTTCATATGTTTGTAGACTATAATTTGACGCCATTTACCACATTTTATCATGCTGGGCGACCATATCCGATCAAAAAATATCAACTTTATAAAGTAGAGGCGGAGGTAATGGTTCTCTTGATGAAGATTGCAAATAATAGCTAGGGCTGACCGTAAATTTTAGAGGACCTAAAGTGAATTTCTAAATAGGATTCCTTAACGAGAATTACCTTAAGACTTATTCTAAACTTCTACTTCTCGGCTGAATGAAATTTTGAAATTGAAAATACTGAATTAATTAGGAATTGCCAAATTGGACTCTTATTCTTGGCAGTGAGCAGCGGTAGGGCTACTGCTAATGGGAATTGACCTTGTGGTTGATATTTTGCTTGACATGTTAAATATATTTTTTTTAAAATGATTGCAATAGGTTTTTATTTTTTAGGAACAAATTTTAAGAAAATAATCTCAAAATTTTATAACTTCAAAATCTGCTAAACTGCGAGTTAAAATTACCAAAAAATATCACTCAACCTACTAATTTTCATGATCAATGGATTTGGTGGTGGGTTAAAAAAATAATTACCCACCAAAAGTGGGTTAATTAAAAATTTTTCTTCCACCCATCCCGACGCAACCTAAGCACACCCCTAGTGCAGGGTTGGAGAAGTTATTCAATAAATAGATAACTTTACGTCAGCATGTTGATGTTGTGCGTTAAAACAATACACATACGCTATATATTTATAAATTTAGAAAATAATCCTACAATTAGTGTGTTTGAAAAAGTTACTGTTAGTAACTTTTAACTTTTTGTTACTAATTTTAGTTATAAATTATAATTTTTTTTAAACACTCACAACTTATGCTATAAGGTGTAATTATTTTTTTTCTATTTCAATTACAAGTTATAATTTTAACCAAACACTCATAATTTCTACTATAAGTTATAATTTATAAATTAATAGTTCCTGCAATGTCAAATGCGTATGTATTGATTGCATACAACATATTATTTGGTATTTTTTATTTATAGAATATTTTCTCGTTTAGGTTGTATAAATTGAAAAAAAATTATAATTAATTTATTTTTGGTTGGTAAAATTTTTTAACCCACCAACCAGTCCTCATAACTCATAACTCATAACTCATAACTAATGGGTTGGACGATTTTTTTTTCCCTGACAGGTTTAATTCGTAATTTAGCATATTGAAATATTGAAGAAATTTAAAATTATTTTTTAAAAATTAATTTATAAAAAGTAAAAAAATATTATAATTTTTTAAAAATTAAACTTAACACGTGAAGCAAAATACTAACTAAAAGCAACAATAGTCATTCAATAATAATAATATAATTAAATATTTTTAACAGAAATATTAATAATGCAAATTTATCAAAAAAATATTCATAATGTATAACAGTACTAAATACAAATTATAAATGTTCCAATTATTATTATATAAACTATAATAAATTCATATAACTATAAACATATATAAAGCCAGGATTTGTTGTATGTAGGAGCACGATAACACATATTCTAAATAAGTTAGGCTGAATTGATGACAAGTCAACAAATATAATTCGAAATATTACTTTACTTATTTTTTAACTCAATTCACCCAATTCAACCACGTAAATTACACGAATGATACAAATAAATGCAAATTGGCCAGTTAAAATGAATTGATATTTTTTTAATAGCAAGAGTAATCATTTTATATGTAGTTTTGAGGCACTATGTGATATTGTCTATATGTGCTTTTATTGAATAATTTAGCAAAAAATATTTTAAATGGTATAGTATTAACCTACTTTTATTAGCTTTCATTTAGATCGAGGGAAGAGAAAATGAAGGAACATAGAGAAAATGAAAGAACATGTTAGTTACGATAAAAATGGGATGAAAGAGTAATAAAATAGTGAGAGCTATTCCTCATTTTATTTGGTTATTGAAGAAAAAAATAAGAATGTTATTTCTTTTATGTTTTGGTTTGATAATAATTAATAAAGAGAATGAATGTGTTGTATACTTATTTATTTTTATAATTTTTTCATATTAGCTTGAATATGTTACTTTTAATATAGATATAAACATATTATAATTGATATTATAAAAATAATTCAATTCATCCCTTAATCCCCTTTGTTTCTTCCCAATTTGAGTAGAAGTGGACTATTTGTCCCCTCTCTAGCCTTCCATTCACTTTCTCATACTCTTAAAAATAATTCAAATAATATTATAATTAATTTTTATTTTTAAATATTTCACTTTTCTTCAAGCCATTCAATTCAAACGAAAGTTTAAATACAAAGGAGATAAAAAATTTTCCACTTAGCCTTCATTTGGCTATTGGCTTTAAGCCAAAAAATCTTATTTTTTAACACCAAGCTTTTAGTTTATTTGTTTTTAAATTTTTTAACTTTTTTTAAAATAGTTTTTAATTTTATCTTTGTATATATAAAATTACACAATTTCTAACTAAATAATCATACTCTAACTCATTTAGACTGAAGGACAATTCTAGAATTTCACATTGAACTTATTTGGCTTTTTTAATGGCTTAAAAGTTATTATTTTTCTAATTAAATAAATTTTTTTACTTTTTAACTTAAAGTGACTTAAAGCCAATAAATTAGCTTGAAGCCAGGTTGCTAAACAAACTCTAATGTGTATTAGACATTTTTATTTATAAAAAATACAATGTAATAGTATTTGGAAAGTATCTAACCCTATAGTATCAACTTTTAAGCCATACATACTATTTGGTATCCTAAAAAAGTCCTCTAAGGCCTTGATTGGCAATTTGGCTTTTTTGATTTTTTGGCTAAAAATGCAAAAAAATCAACTTTATCCATTTGATAAAAAAGTAAAAAAGCAAAAAAATTAAAATTTCAAATTAAAACACAAACTTCCAGAATATTTAAATCAAACTTCCACCACTTTTAAAATATACTAATACCTCTTACTCATAATTTATTTACCACCATTACCAACTACATATAATTGTTAGGATTAAATATATAAAAAAGTAAAAATATCAAATTTGAATAAAAAATAAAAAATTTAAATTTTTATCTAAATAACTAATTTCAAAAAAGCTAACTTAAAAGTTAAGTTACCAAATAACCTATTTTGAACTCAATTTAACTTCTTATCTAAAAACGCAAAAAAATAAAGAAACTAACTTTTAAGTTAGTTACCAATCGGGTCCTAACTCTTTTTTTTTAACTTCTTTTTTAAGATAAAAGCCTATTCACATCTCTAATACACTATTTTTTTTAATAAAATGACTATAGTCTCAATTAAAAAATTAATTATATTCATGAAAATAAAAAATCGTGCTAATATTTTAAACACTAATTTAAAAGAACAAAAAAGATTTTTAACATTCTAATAAAAAGCAAAAAAAACCAAAAATTACTATGCAAAATTATCCCAATGAATTTTTTTTCTCTTTCATAAAAAGGTTAAATCTTTAAAAAAGACAATTGTTTTTAAATATCCCAAACATGGCATAAACATCTTTTTCTTTGCACACCGCTCCCAACAACCAAACCAAACCCCAAGCCATTTTCTTTGAGATTCTTCTCTCTCTCTCTCACCTTCACTGAGTGTACTGTTGTTCTGCTACTGGTACACTGTCTCTACTCTCTCAATGCTTGAGTGTCATTTTTGTAACTTGACAGAGAGATAGAGAGAACAGAGAAAAGGATAAAAAGGCGGAGGGCAGCTCTTGCACTTGCAGCGCTGATTTCTCAGCTCTGTTCGTAGGAGTGAGAAAGAAAAGAAAAGAAAAGAAAAGAAAAACACCCACAGAAGAGAGAGAAAGTGAGAAGAGAAGAAGGGTAGAGAGAGAAAGAGATCAGATAGATAAGAGAGGATTTAAAAGAAAAGGAATGCAGCAGCACCTGATGCAGATGCAGCCCATGATGGCCGCCTATTATCCCAACAACGTCACTACTGATCACATTCAACAGGTCATCCACTTCTCCCTCCATCTCTTTCTTTGCCTTTTTCTTATTCTTTTTCTTCTTCTTCTCTCTTTCTCCCTTAAGTTTGGCTTCTGCCCTTTGTTTATAAATCTTGTTTATTATTGGGTATTTCTTGTTTTGATGCTCCTTGATAGTTTAGTTTTAGTTCAGTTGTTCAACCATCACATAAGGGTTTGAAGGGGATTGTGAAGAAACTGTGAAGGTTTTGAAGGGTGTTGATAAATGGGTATTTTTATATTTTTGTTTTCAAACCTCACATGGCCCTCTTATTCTGTGATTTTCTTTGGTATTTTGAAGGGTGTTGATAAATGGGTATTTTTATATTTTTGTTCTCAAACCTCACATGGCCCTCTTATTCTGTGATTTTCTTGGGTATTTTGAATTTGAACGGTTGAGATTCTTGTTTCCTAACGTCGATTGATTTGCCAAAGCTCTTCTGGAGGGAAAGCTGGTCCTGGCCTCTTTAGGTTTGTTTGTTTTGTTTTTTCAATTTTCTAGTCCTTAATGAGTTGGCAATGTTGCTTCTGAAGGGGAAAGCTTGACACTGCCTTTTTGTGGAGGGGTTTTTGGTCTTTCTCCTTCTTGTTTCCTTTCTTCTGATCTTTCATTAGATGGGTATGTGTTGTTTGTTCTAATGCTGCTTCATCATATCTTTGAATAGATTCCTATGTTGAACATCATTTTTTATACATTTTGCTCTATGGGTTCATCGTTCATGTTTATTGGCTTTTAAATGCCTTGTGTCTTCCTTAATCATATGCATAAGTGATTTGGTACTTTTGCTTCTGGCTAAAAAAATCGTAGCTTTTATGGGGTTTGGCGTTTTCCTTCCCATTGTTTATTGTTGGGGCCAAGCTTCTACGTGGTCCACAATCAAGGCGGTCCAGTTTGGGTCCGTAGGCTGTAGGCCCTACCACGATTCCGACACTGATGACTCAATTCGTTCATTTTTGTAGCCCCATGTGTAGATTATCTATGAAAAGAATAATTGATCCAGTTACAGTATTTACATGATTTTATCCCATATGTCCTGAAAAATAAAAATGACGAAGAGCATGATTATGAAAATAAACCATTCATTTTTTTGATGATAAATACGCCGAAATTATGTAGTTATGATGATCGGATCAATCTGATTTTTTTCATGGATAAGGAATTAGTTGGGGGCTACAACAAGAACGGACTGGATAACTCAAGTAGAATCAGTGGTGGTTGGCCCCCCGGGCTCGAACTGTACAGTCCAGTCCACTGTTGTGGACTGGAGAGCATCTGTTTCCTTTATTATGGTATTCTTTTTGTTGGTTATTTTTTATTTTATATGCTTGGTATTGGAGATCACTTAGTTCATGTACTTCTTTCTTTGTCAGCATCTTGTTTAGTGGCTGCTCTTCTGAAATATGAATAGTTTGTGGTCTATCTATCTTCTATCTTGTTTAGGAAGTAGGCATTTAGCATATTTTCTTCAAATTGAAAATAAGAAGTTGATAATAGTGGACTGGGTGTTTCTCCTAGATTAGTTTGGATTTTTATTTTTTTATTTCTGATTTTAGGCATTTGCATTTGTTAGCGAGGGGAGCTATTGAGTGGATTCTCAAAGGTTTTAATTTAGTGTATGCCAATCTAATAGCTTTGTTTTGCTTTATGTCCGCATCAGTCTAGCTGACATACAGATTACTGCAATAGGATCGCTTCTGTTAATGCTTGCACTGTTATTTTTCTTGGGAATCTGAAGTTTTGGAGAGATCTAAAACTGCCCTTTAGAACTTAAATTAACTTAAATTTTCTTGTAGATATGTATATTTGCTTTGTTCCAAATTAAATTTGAGACTTATCACCAAACTTGCCTAAATTCTGTCGGGAAAAGAAACTCAATGTACCAAAGGAATATCCTATTCCAATTTCTTATTTACCAGTAAAATTTTAGTCGTATACTAATTCTGCTTCGCAAAAAGGTAATATCTACTCAGCTGCAAAAGGCCTCCATATTGTACTTTGCTGTATATCCATTCCATCCAACCTGTTTAATTTTTTAGTTAGTGATCCTGATATTGATTTTACTACAGTTCTTCCTCTGTTGTGGTAAAAATCTTAGGTGAAGCACTAAAGATGTGCAGGTGCTTGTGTTTACTTTTATTATATTTAAATTCTTATTCAGACCAATAAATGCAGAAGTATTCTGAATGCAGCAGTTTATGGATAAGCAGTGCTGTCAGAAGAAAAAACTGAAATTCTGGGTCATTTTGTTGGCTTGGATTAAATAAACCAAGCCAACAATTTTTTTACAATTTTTTTACAATTTGCTTTGGAGAATAAGTGTAGTTAAAAAGAGCAAAATGCAATTTTTTTACAAGACCTACTTTGATATTAATACTTGCTTTCTGTAGTATCTTCTATACTACTGGCTTGACCAAGAAAATTTGTTCATTTTTTGTGGATTTTCAAAATTAACATTCACCTATGCACCCCTGCCCACCCATAAATTTGTTCATTTTTTGTGGATCTTCAAAATTAATATTTACGTGTGCACCCCTATCAACTTACATACACTGATTCACAATTGCACAAGGAGAGTTGCCATGTTGTCCAGATTTTGTTGTGGTTTTTGCCAATCTCAGTGCATGTGCCAGATTTCAACTTTCAGGTTTGTGTCAGTTCAAGATTGTTTGTCGTTTCTCTCTTTTTCCTTCAATTACATGTGGTGCTTCAAATAATTATTAAAAAGTGGGCAAATTACACTGGCCTCCCCCGAGATTGATGATATTCTCCTCAGGTTTCTAAAATGACACAGCCAAATTACCCATTGGCCTCTTACCTAGTGGTATTTGTTCCATAATGTTGGGGATATGACTTTTTAGGTGTTTAGCATAGTATCTATGTAAATGACATTAGCCTCGCCATGGTATTGGGCAGTGGAATCTGGGTTGTTGCATAATACGTTGTAGGCAAAGAAGAGATGATGCAAGCACATTCCATCTAGGCCCACAAATCCTTTCTATCCACTCTCATGCGAAAAAGAGGGGAAGTAATGCCCGTTTTATTGGGTATTTTTACCCTGTAATGTCATTACTTTAATATGCAACTGCTCATTATTCAAATTTGATTACATCCCATGCTTCCTCCTTTCCTTTGTCAACCAAACTAAATGAGGTGCAATACGTTACTTTCCCTTCCTTCCAATTGTTCATCCTTGTACAAAAGGCAGTATTAATCAAATTTCCATAGCCACATAGTGTTAGAAATTAAAATTCTGGTTGCATTTATATTATTTACAATTACAGAAAACTACATCCACATCTGGCAAACTATCAATTTGATTACATATAGTTTAGGGTTTGAGGATTGAACATATCTTAATGTATTTATTGGTGGTACATTCTTTTAATTTTTAGGTTTTCAGATGGCGTTATGAGTCAATGTATCATCTTTTCCCTAGACCTTGTTTAAGCTTTGTTGGATTGAGTATTCCATTTCACATTACTTGTGTGATCACCATGAAGTAGGAAAAAAAAGCGAGAGAGAAATCTATGAACTTATTGCCATTATTTTTGAACAGTTGTCATATTATCCCGGGCATCGTTCTATCATGTGATTTCTCCTTTGTGCAGTATCTGGATGAGAACAAGTCATTGATTCTTAAAATTGTTGAGAGCCAAAATTCTGGGAAACTAAGCGAGTGTGCAGAGTAAGAATGATTTGTTTCCTCTCTCTCTCTCTCTCTCTCTCTCTCTCCATTATCGATTTTTATATTTTGCAAATCTCTATACAATAATTCTGCATTATTATGCATTTTTCTTGGGTTTTGAAATATTTTCTTGTGATTTCTCAATTGTTTAATTTTAGTTTATGTTCTGCTAGCCATGGGTGTTGAATTACTGTTCTGTTCATATTTAACTATTGTTTTGAATTTCTCTGCTTTTTGAATGAGAGACATTATTACCATTGCTAGTCAAATACTTCAGATAGCTATTTCATTTTGTGCATTGGGCTTCGTTTTTGGCATACATTTCAATAAAAAGGCACAAAAAGGGGTTGAGATGGATATCCTTTTTTATTAAGTTCTAGAAAAAAAGTAGAAAGTGGTTCGCTGGTTATGAAAAAGTCTAGAAGAATATGATCCTCAAAAATCCTTTTCAAATTCTTGTAGCTGGAGAAAATAGCCATCAATTTTCAGTTAAAAGATCTAACTCTGCTTGCTATGCACATGTTAAATTGTTGAACTCTTCACATAGAGTGTCCTAGTCCTGCATATTCTTCCCTCATCTCTCACATTCAGGTAAATTTGTTCAATCCATTGGTGATCTGGTGCTAAAATTAGACCGTGTCAGAAGGCTTTTTTTTTTAATTTTCTAAAAGAAAATATTAATTACAGTTACTTTTTTTCCTCAGCTGCTAGCTATGAATAATCCTACACGTGGTGTCATTTTTAAATAACTGTTAAGTTTTCCTTGGTGTATTCTGGCAGCTATCTATGAATAGTCCTACATGGGGTGTCATTTTTGTATATTTACAATTATTGTCCCTCCTAGATCACAAACAAAGCAGAAATAGTGAGTTTGGCTCAAAGATGGGAAATAAGCCATTTGCACCAGTCTCCGGCCACTGACCTGGATCTGAACTACTAGGGTCGATTTCCTATTGTTAGTGTTTAGAGTCCTAAAATCTTGACAATCACTTGGGCAAAATTTATTTAGTTTATAATTGCTTATTTGAGTTGTATTTATTTTTTAAGTTCTCAGTTGAGTTCAATTAGCAATAAGAAATTTGTTTGGGCCAAATATCCCAAGGTACAAGTAGTATAAGCACTAGGTACAAGCTTTGTAAGTTTGAGGTGACACCTGTGTAAGAGTTTAAGGTCAATTGGAGTATTCAGGTACGAAATTGGGTTTTGAGCCTTGGATTTCGTGTGAAGTACAAGGATAAATCGAAATCTTGCCACAAATTGAAGTATTGTCTTGGAGTTCATGTAAAGATTGAAATTCAACTAATGGCATGAAGTTTGGTAGCTGCCATTGGAATGTGTGTGACTGAGTACTTGAGTTACATTGGACATTGTGTTCTAATTAATGACAAATGCATTCAATTTGTATTTGGCAAATCACTCGAGCGGTTAACAATATGTTAGAGCGGTGAAGTTCTTGAGAGTTGGTATTTTTACTTGATTGAAGACAGCTTGAGCCATCGCCAGTTGGTTCGGGCGGTAGACATTAGAAATTAGATTTTCTTTTACCTAAATATATTTCCAAAAGGGTTCTAAAAGTGTGAAAGGTCTCATAGGTCTCTCCTATTCATGGATCAAAAATTTGTTTTGGTGTATTGTTTCGATTAATATGAAAACAAAAATATTTCAAAACCTTTCTAGAATGTTTCGAGAACATTTCAAACACGACAAATTAGATTTGTCAAAACATATGGTGAAATCTATGCATTAAAGATTAGTAATTAATTAATTAAATATATAGATATTTATGTAGTTGTTCACATAAAAGAACAAGTGTAAAACCATAAAATCAATGTTTTCATTAATAAGACAGAATACATTAAGGTTGACCACTTATTCAAATTCAGTACAAACAAAGGCATTTTCCCTCCCAAAAAGAAAAAAAGGGGTAAATCAATGTGATCATGACATTGTAGATGCTTGCGAGGGGACGAATGTGACTTCCAAATTGGGATTATTCCTGAGGGAGTTAATGATACCTTGATTACCCTTGTTCCTAAGGGTGGGCGTAGAGAGGAAGAGGAGGTCGATTGATCGATATAAGACTTAAGTCCATGAGTTGGATGCCCCGTCGCTTGTGAGGATTACTTTTAATCAAAAAGAGATGATAGATAAGCGACTTAATTTTTTTTATTTGTAATCAAATAAATTTTATTAAATACAAAGTGTAAACAATTCTAAGAAAGTGCTAGATCCCAATAAAATAAAGTGTAAAAGTTTACTTATGCAGTAAGAATACTAATGATGTTATTTTTAATAAAGTATAATACAACCATATATAATTTTCTAAAAGAAATATAAAAATATTTATGAGAAATTTTAAATTCCTTTATGTTGTATATTTTATGTTTGTTTTGCTAGTTTTGTAATTATTTTAATGATTCTGAAGGGGCATTAACCTAATTTGCCCAGACCTATTTGGCTTGCCTATGGGCTTGGGCCAAAGCCCAAAGCGAACGGCCCAATAGCGAAGAACTGCCCAAAGGCCGACCTGTTCGTGCTCCGAACGGAGTGTGAGAGTTCAACAACGGGTACGGATTTAATGCGATCTAACCCAAACCGTACGACATTAAATGAGACTTGACAGGCACCGTACAACATTTAATGTGATTAGATTGGAAGATATCCGCCATCAAGCGTGGTTTGGCCGAGGTAACGAAATTCGTATAAGGAACTAGGCCCGAGGTACAGGTTGAGATGGGGGCATTTATGACGAAAAGACCGAATTCGGTCTGCTAACCCTGTTATCGCCGTTTGCATGTGCAAGGATGGCAAAGTCGTTTTGTAAAGAGGCATGTTGGGTAGAAAGTCATCATGAGGATTGAGGAGAAAGAGCCATAAACCTCTTGGATAGGTCCTTTTAGCTCATCACTGATCGAGGTGGGAGACGGTCAAACCATCGTAGTTCGGCCTCTCCCAGGTTAGATGGGAACACCTTGCACATGAGGGCGTCGTTGCCGCTCCATAGCGTCATCATCTGCCTATAGTGGCTGATGTGAGTGTGAAGATCAGAGCGGCCATCATAAGATTTGAACCTCGACAAGGCAAAACTTTTGGGTGGTTCAGCCATATCTATATTCTCAGCAAAGGGAGAGGTGGTCAGCCCTCCCCGAATATCACTTGGATCGGCCTCGGTGTAATATACCGACCTCGATTGCTCATACCTCTTGGGAGTGTCTCTGTCCCACCTTAATCTTTTCGGGATGCAGCTGCTTCCTTCGGTACTTGACTCTTCCCGCTGCTTAGTGAACTCCTTGAGGATTTGTCCCAACTCTGAATCGATTTCAACCTCTCTCTTCTTGCCCGGGAGATCTTGGCTCACTGGTGTTGGAGCTCCATACTTGGACCTGAGGGTCTTGTTCCTGATTTTTCAAGGTTGAATGGAACCTTAATATCTTTAGTCCCATAGCGTGCAATGGTGATTCTCTGTCAATGTCATGTTCAAGAGTCCTCGCTGTTTCGCGGAGAGGCCTTTTCTTCTCCCTCCTCTGAGCTCTTCGTCTTTCGTCGGAACTCGGAGACGTGTGTTCATCTAGGATAGTGGGTACCGTTGAAGGAGTTGCCATTGGCAATTTGAAATCCGGTTACATTGGATTCCCACAGACAGCACCAAATGTACGGGGGTGACTCATAAATTCAATTTGTTTGATATATTAAACCTAGCCCGAACGAACCCACCAATGGAATATGAACTGCAAAAATGAATACACGTGAGTCGGCCGGCAACGACTTATCGGAAGCAATTCCGATGATAAAGTTAAGAACTGTTTTAGTGAGGAAACTAGTAAAAAAACAAACTGACAGTGTTTTGACTAGTAAAAATGGATTATGCATCCCTTTGGCCTTAAGCAACTTCCCCTTTTATAGAGGAGGCGAACCTCTCTCTCCTCAATCTTCATGATGACTTTCTACCCAACACATCTCCCTGTAAAACGGCTCTGTTGTCCCTGCACACGCAAACGGTGATAGTAGGGTTAACAGACTGAATTCGGTCTTTTCATCATAAATGCCTTCATCTCAACTTGTACCTCAAGCTTAGCTTCTTGTGCGAATATCGTTACTTCGGCCAAACTGCGCTTGACGACGGATATCTTCCAGATTAATCACATTAAATGTTATATGGTACTTGTCAAGTCTCGTTTAATGTCATACGGTCTAGGTTAAATCGCATTAAATGCGTGCCCATTGCTGAACTCTCACACTCTGTTCGGAGCACAAACAAGTTGGCCTTTGGGCAGTTCTTTGCTATTGGGCTGTTCGCTTTGGGCTGCGGCCCAGGCCCATAGGCAAGCCAAATCGACTGGGGTGAATTAGGTTCGTCCCCCTTCAATTCTAATATAAATTTTGGTGAAGCATAGAGGCTGCTTAAGCCTCATTATATTTCTCTTAATAATTCTTTTTCTTTCTCTTTGTTGATCATCTCCTTTAACTATAAATCGCTACTTTATAATTCAACTTGGCATTAGAGCATTTCGATCTGACTCTAGAACTTGCCAAGAACATCTAAGAGTCGATTCGGTGTAATCGCAAAGCGCTGACGTCATCATCGGTACGGACCAATATTGTCGACGATCACCAGAGTCGAGTCGTCTCGAGTCCCTGAGATTTGTGTTAATATATATTTAGTATTAATAATATCCTGTGGGTATGCTCACAGTATCTGTTGTAGACTCTCGTTGCTTAATAAATACGTGTGTATGTCTCACAATGAGAACACACGCTTTCCCGTATTCTTTCTCTCTTTTATAACATGGTATCAGAGCCATGGAACCCTAGCTACCAAACCCTAACCCTAACCTTCAGTCCCTCCAGCTGCCGCCAGCCACAAACCTTAGTTTTTGCTCCGCCAACCCTCGCCGACCAGTAATCCAGCCACCGTCAGCCACAAACCCTAACCGTTGTGTCGCGACCAGCCACAAGCCCCACCCGCCAGCCACTGTTGACCCTTCCAGGCCCCTCGCCAACCCTCGTCGGACCTTCACCGGCCCTTGCCGACCTCCGTCAAGCCTCCCTCGACCACAGTAAGCCTTCGCGACCTACCTCAATTGCCGGAACAGCCTTCAAACCTCCTTGTAGACCACTGCCAGCCTCCACAACCTCTCGCCGACCCCCGACAAGCTTCCGGCAGTTCTTTCCAGAGGGTTTTCTCTCTCTCTCTCTCTCTCTTTCCCTCACTGCATCTGTCTAGTCTGTATAATGGGCTGCGGTATGCCTGTTTGATGATGCAGTAAGGGTTCTGCACAGTTCTCGGTCTTTCTCCCGTGTGGATGTAACTTGTGTTCCGTGGTATTTTTTGGTTTCCTTGTTGGTAGACAAGGATGTCAGAGGATTCGGTGACCCGCGAATCCCAGGTTGAAGCTAGCCGGTAGCGTACTACAGAGGTTGTCTCATCATCCACACGGTTAGTTGAATGGCGACTCGATGGCGCCAATGGGTATGCTCTATAGAAGAAGAGCGTCCTTAAGTCTCTTCAAGGAATGGAGCTCGATTTCCACCTATTTGATGACCCTCCATCACAAACATCAGCGACCTTCCGAACTTGGACCCGGGATGATGCCTGGATATTTAGTTAGTTGCTCAACTCGATGGAACCTTCAATTCAGGCTTTAGTGGCGAACACTGATACTGTGCGAGAGATTTGGTCCTCGTTAGAATCGATCTATTCATTCACTAATGATCTCTCCCGCTTATACGATGTCATAAAAGGCTTCTTTCACTTCCAGCAGTCTGGGAAGCCTCTTCAGGATCACTTTATGCAATTCAAGATTTTGGCTTCACGAATCAGTTGTCTCAGTTTCAGCAGCAGAGGTAGCAACTTTTAGTGGTGTGCTTCTTGGCCAGTTTAGACTTCGAGTTTGACTCCCTGCGCTCTTAAATCTTTGTTGGGGCCGACATTCCCATTCTCTTCGAGAAATTCCAATGTGAGTCGGATGTCCCATTGGGATGAGTCTCGTGGTACCGGTGCATCTCCCATTGAGAATTCTAATCAGTCCGCTTTGGCGGATTTTCATGGTAGCCGCAGTGGTCGAGGCCGCAGTCGTAGTGGAGGTAACAAGTCCGGTCGTGGGGGAGGTCGTGAGACCCAAACGTGCTACTATTGTGGGATTTGGGGATGCATTCGCAGTGAATGCTACAAGCTTCATGAGAAGCCTCAACTGGTGGCCAATGCCACATCTAATTTCAGCCAGCAGAATTATATCCAGCCAAGTCCTCAGGGGGCCTCCAATTCGATCAGACGGATTGTTGAGGTGACTGCTGCAGAGTATGACCAGCATATGTATGGTTAGATTGGACAGAGTACGAGTTATTCTGAGGTACCAGCAGCCACCTTTGCAGGTAATCCTACAGCATGTGTGGCTACCTCCCACACCTGGGTTATTGATTTTGGTGCTTTTGCTCACATGGCTAGATCATCAGGTATTCTATCAGATTATAAGCTGATTCCTGGTCATGCTGGTGTTTTGGTGGCTAATGGCTCCTCCTTAGCTGTTGAGGGCTGTGGTGTTGCGACACTAACGTCTGTCCTGTCTTTATACATTGTCTTGTGTACTCTTGATAATCCCTTCAATTCGTTATCTATTAGCCAGATTACCACTGATTTGAGTTGCTCCGTGACATTTTTTTTTTGATTTTTATATTTTTCAAGATCTTACGACGAAGAGAATTATCAGTAAAGGAAGGGTCTCTGGGGGTTGTACCTGCTCGATGCTGCTCCTACTCAGGCGTATTCTGTTTTGTCTTCTTCTGCCCTTGATATTCATTGTCGTCTTGGGCACCCTGGTTTGACGAGTCTTAAAATTTTGTACCATAAGTTAAAGTCTGCCTTCCATTGAGTGTGAGTCGTGTCGTTTTGTCAAGCACCTGTGTGTGCCTTTTAAGTCTTGAGTCAATAAAAGAGCTTCTGCTCCCTTTCAATTAGTCCGTTCTGATGTTTGGGGACCTAGTCCAGTCACCTTTTTATTTGGTTTTCCCTATTTTGTGAGCTTTGTAAATGATTACTCTCGTGCCACATTTCTATATTTAATGAAAAATAAATCTGAGGTTTTATCTGTGTTTACTCAATTTTGTCTGAATGCGCAAACCCAATTTGGTACCTGTGTTTGGGTCTTGCGTAGTGATAATGTGGGGGAGTATGGGGGAGTATCTGTCTACTGCCATGAGGGAGTTTTTGGTAAGCTATGGCATTTTCTATCAGACGTCGTGTTCTGATACTCCCGAACAGAATGGGGTGGCTGAGCGAAAAAATAGACATGTTTTGGAAACAACCCGTGCTCTTCTATGTCATATGCATGTTCCTCATCATTTTTGGAGTGAGGCTGTTCTTACGGCCTGCTATCTTATTAATCACATGCCATTTACTGTGTTGGGTGGTGTTTTCCCGATGTCTGTGTTAGCTCTTACGTTGCCTGTGCACTCCCTGCCTCTTAAAATCTTTGATTGTGTATGTTATGTGTGTGACACCAGGCCACATGTCACTAAACTTGATGCTCGTGCCCTAAAATGTGTGTTTCTTGGCTACCCTCAACACCAAAAGGGGTATCGGTGTTACTATCCTGTGCTCCGTCGTTTTGTTGTGTCTCGGGATGTTACCTTTTTTGAGTCGACCCCATTCTATTCTGCTTCTCCTCCTGTTCTTTCTCCAGGTCGTGAGTCACCTCCCTCCCCTCTGTCTGTCGATATTTTGGTCTGTCGGATTACTGTTGATAATCTTGTAGCCTCTTCTTCACCGCTCTCGGCACCACCTCCTGCCGCACCACCCCCGAGTGATCCGACTCCTGCTAAGCCAGTTCTCTCGTCGGTTGATCCACCGGTACGTGAGCCCTCTATCGCTGCTCGTCGCCCTTATTGCATCTATCGGGATCACCCCTGTTATGCTGAATCCTATAAGGGCTTCTCAGTTTTTTTACGTGCCTTTATTTCTACAGTTGATACTACTGCTGTACCTAGTAGTGTTTTAGAGGCTCTCTCACATCCTGGTTGACGCACTGCTATGTTGGAGGAAATGTTTGCACTGGATAACAATGCCACTTGGGACCGTGTTTCTCTTCCATCCGGGAAGCAGGCAGTCGGCTGCAAATGGGTCTACACTATGAAGGTGAATCCTGATGGTTCTTTGGCTCGCTTGAAAGTGTGCCTTGTTGCAAAAGGTTATGCCCAAACTTATGGCGTCGACTATTTTGAGACTTTCTCTCCGGTCTTCAAGATGACTTCCATTCGCCATTTTCTTTCTTTCGCCGCAACTCGAAACTGGCCGCTTTATCAATTGGATGTCAAGAATGTTTTTCTCCATGGCGATCTTCAGAAGGAAGTCTATATGGAGCAATCTCCAAGTTTTGTTGCTTAAGGAGGGGTCTGATCTTGTGTATCGCCTTCATCGTTCTTTATATGGTTTAAAACAATCTCCCCGGGCATGGTTTGGGAGGTTTAGCACGGTGGTGCAATAGTTTGGTCTGCGGCAGCCAGGAACATACCGTGTTCTTTTGTCGGGCTGCTTCAGGTTGCATTCTTCTAGTTGTCTATGTTGATGATGTTGTCATCACTGGCGATGACCGCGTTGCGATTAGTAACCTGAAGGCCTTCCTGCAGACACAGTTGCAGACTAAAGATCTTAGGCAC
>JAULJZ010000020.1:7752120-7771893 GCA_032270985.1 Heliamphora pulchella | reverse complement strand
GAGAGAGAGAGAGAGAGAGAGAGAGAGAGAAAGAACGGGAGGAGGAGTAGGCGGTAAAACGGCAGCGATGGCCGATGACGACGAGAGTGGACGGCGGCGGAGGTGACGACCACCGGAAGTGGCAACGAGTGAGGGCCGGTGGGGGCGGGGTGGTGCCTGTGTGTGCCGCTCTTCTTTTGTTTTTTTTGTTTTTTTTCCTAACTCTAATCCTAGCACTCTCGTACCTGAGGCCCAACCAAAAAAAAATAACCTAATACTTTAAAAGATTTTCTATGTTTACGGTTTTATGTTCGAAATATTTTAAATACTATAAATTTTTTAAAAGATTTTATCTCAATTTTAATTAAATGTTATTAATAGATAATGAAATTAATTCTCTTAAAATTTTCATTATAGTTACATTTTTATTTTAAATTAGCCTCCATGTACATTTTACTTAGATTAAACAAATTTTAATAAACCTTATTTGTTTATTAGATTAGATTGTATAGCAACGGCAAAATATTAATTTTTAATATTTTAAAATAATTCGAATTACACACGCATCGCGTGTGCCCCGGGTGCTAGTACACATATATGTATATACAGTGAGAATGGAGGCCATCGGTTATGCATAATATTAATATTAATTATTACTAATTCTCATAATAAGCTTTGTATTTATGTTATAATCAAATAAATATTATTATTATTTTTATTATACATATATATGTATATATGCAAGTATATATACATATATTTTTATTAAAGACGATAATTACATATATTATTTTCGTACTAATTTTTCTATTAAATAAATATTATTTTTTTAAATGAACATAACGAAGCATCATGATTGTCGTGTTTAATTTGTAACAGTCGTAATCAACAATTCATTACATAATTATTATTTATCTATTTATTTAATTAATTGTATTATTTTTTTTGAGATATTACAATTCGGCTTATACATGGAAGACCAAATTATCGGTTCTTGTAGAATATAAATTTTTAGTTCACAATCTTAGATGGAATTGAATTGAACACACCATCGGTAGGACTATAGCACAGTATTTTAGTAGATATGTCTTGATTACGGTGAACGGTAATTATTTTGACAATTATTCTAACTCATTGTATTAATACAATTTGTGTGTATTAAATAGGACCACATTGAGGTAATTAATTTTATACTGACTGTATAAATTAATTTTTATCACATAGTTATTATGAGTGTTTATACTCTTAATTCTGACATAATTATTAAACACATATATTTAATATTCGTTATTTTGATTAATTAAATATTGTGATATTTTATAGGTTTATAATCATGAGGAGTTACATAACGACATTAATTATATAGTAGATATTAATTATTGACGGAATTCATGTTCCAGAACGGGATTGATGATATCCTCTTGGGAAAGTTTATTAGTTTTGACCGTACTAAACACTGCAGGTAAATTTTATAATCCGGTATGTCAAATAAGTTAAGCGGAAGGTCTTAAGAATTTTTTGAAGAAACTGATTAAATAAAAATATCAGTATTTTTATTTAATCAGTAGGTATATGTAATCTTAACGTGAAAGATAATCAATAAGTATTTAATAACATGATCTCCAATAATTTAGTTTTGAAAATAAAATACTGAGAATGCAATTATAATTATTTAGTGGAATGAATTATAATTTATATTTTTATAAAATTACTTCTGGATTAAGATATAATTTTATAATTACATTAGGAGCTCATGTCTTGTTTATTCCACAGGTCCCTGTTGTAGCCTATAAAAGTGCAGTTATAAATCAGAGTTTCATAATTTAGCCAATTGGTTTTCAAGACTTGGGTTTTCACGTATCTAAAAATCTAAATCTAGTCAATAAGGATTTTAAAGAACATGAAAAACATAACTCACACTACTATTGTGATTTTAGCACTCAGGAATACAGCAGAAGGCTTGTTTGGTGAATTGACTATTAGTCAAAAATTGCGGTAACTTGTTGACTTAAGATTGTTGCAGTAAACGAAATCAATCCAACCAGATTTCAAAGGTATAATCATGTTCTAACTTTGAATGTTATACCGAATTTATATTTTTGATTGTTTGATATCGAAAATTTTTAATCTGGAGCATGTTTCGGCACTTGCCTATTCAAGTTTTTTTTTTACTTAAATCATATACATCATTTAAGGATCTTGGTTTTAGCCCCAACAATATGTTCTTACATGTTCAAATTGAATGTGTTGAATGGGTAGAATGAGGGAACTATGTATGCGCTAGAAAAAGTAGGTTTTCGTAGAGTTTTCCCGATTTTGGGTAGTTTTCTTGTAAGTATGTAGCTTTTTTTTTCTTATTCTTTTCTCCCATTTCTAAGAGTAAAGTAAGGTTTATTTTTTTTATTTTCTGTAGATCAGTCATTATAGACTAGGGCATGAGGAATTCTTTTGTCTCTCCTGCATTTAGATAGTCCTGTGGTGCAACTAGACATTTGGTCTGAATGTTTTTCCAATCAAGTTAGTTCACCAAGTCCAATACTAGTAATGGCCGAACCACGCACTACTGATTTATTGAGAATTATCCAAGCCCTACATGACAGCATGAGGGTCATGACAAACGGTATGCAAGTCTAGGCAGATCAGACAACCCAAGTGATACAAGCAGCTTAAATGGTTGAAGCAGTTGAAGCTGCCCAAATATCCCAAGCTGCTCAAGCAACCAAAGCTGCCCAAGTAGCTTAAGTCGTTGAAGTCCATCAAGTCACCGAAGCAACACTGGTAAACCAACAGATAGAACTACTGCCACTCACACTTGCGGCTCCACTGGGTCTTCCTCACATGCAAGGTGGCAACCTTTTTGCCCCCTCATGGTAGAGAACATGTTCAAACCAAAAGTGAAAGATGTCAAGGTAAACCCATGGAAAAAGAAATCACAGTAGTTAATGATAGTGCATATGAATTATACCAAAAAAATGAGAATCCAATTAAAACCCTACACAGCAAAATAAGAGTTATACATTTGAGATCTCTCTAGTTTGATCCTGTCCCTGCACTCAAACAGAAAATTACTTGATGGATGTACAAGAGCAAAAACTAAATTGCACCTCAAGTCTTCTATTGTATTCCTGCATGCTTGATCACAAACAGATGGTGGGCTATAATTTTGGTGACCTTTAAACACTCACTAAGCTATCTCTCTTTTGATATAAAGTGAATACCAAAAACCCTAGCTGCCAGAGAGATTTTGGTGCGTATAAATGGGTAACGACAAGGACATGAGGAGTAAATAAGATTCGAACTCTTTATGTAATTAGAGAAATTAACCTAATTTAATCCGAATTAGATTTCTAATTCTATAAACTATAATTCATACCAATAAAAAAATATTATTGCACTTTCGATTTTATCTATAAAAAATCGAGCTCTATATTATTAAATGCTTATAATTTTATTTATTCAACTACTTATAATTTTTTTAAGATTTTTTGCTTAACTTACTTGATATGTTGAATACAAAATTCACCTGTAAAATTTAGCATAATCAAAATTTATAAACTTTCTTTAACAGTGTATTATTAATCTATGTACAGGGATGTGAATTCTATTAATAATTAGTATTTTCTATACACATACTATTATTATCCAATTCATTGAGCTTATTGGTCTATAAAAGATTTCACTCTTTTATAAATCAAAAAACAAACAATAAATATATATGTCTAATAGTTATTTCATAAATAAGAGCATAACCACTTATAATAAGCATGTAGAATTAATTGTTTTCAACAGTAAATACAAAAATTATACCCCAAGACAGTCATGTTCAATACACCAAGTCTACTAGCACAAGAACTTGGAATTATATCAGTTTTCATAATTAAGACAGATTTATTAGAACACTATATTACAGTCTTACCGATGATAAATGCAATTTTATCTAAGACTATGAATAAAAACCTTACATTCTATAAAAATCGATAATCTAATTTTTTGTATGTAAGCAAATTCTAAACATTAGATCATCTATTATATAGAATAAAAAAACATGCATGCATAACAATAAATAAATACGTAGTGTAAATATAATTCATACGAATTCTCATTAAAATAAAAATAATTAATTTTATTAATATATAAAATAAGTATCAAAATCCATTACATAGAAGTATGACTTTTAGTATAGATTCCGAATGGGGTCAACTCTGATCCAATTTACAAAAGATCAAGAACCTAATGAGAAAGACCCAATGGCTAGGCGACTACCTGCTCGATGTCAAAGGGCATTGTTCCTTCCCAAATACCTAATTGCCCAAAAAGTTTAAAATGCCATAAATAAAAAAATTCGATGGAATAGAGGACCCCAAGTTGAATCTACGGATGTATATGGGGATTCTACACTCAATGGACATAGATGACGACTTGCTACTCTAATTCTTCCAACTTACTATGATGGGAGCATCCTTGAGGTGGTTCCTAACTGTGGAGCGGCTAAGATAAGAAAGTAGGAGGACATAGCCAATGCCTATATCTCGCAGTACTCTTATAGTCAAATCTTGGACATTATTATAAGGGATTTTAGGTGAGTCGGCAAAAGTTGAAGGAAAATTTTTCAGAGTTTCTAACAAGCTAGTGGAGAAGAAAGGATGCCAAAATGTTAAACTGGCCCACGAAAGAGGATCAAGTTGGAATGGTGATCAAGAATCTACAACTGACCTACTTCAAGTGTATAATCACCTCTCCTATCTTCACTTTTAAGCACTTGTCGGCCACTAAGATGCAGATTACTCAGCAAAGGGGAAACAAATCAATCCCAAAGACCTACACTCGCTCAACCAACAACATAACGACCACCAACAGTTGCACCCAAGAAGTGATTCCCCTTGCAACCACCAACTCTTTCCCCACAGTAAAAAACCCTCTCTAAAACCCTAGTAGCAACCAAATTCGCTTGAGACGTGCCTTCTCCCTGCTATACGCCTCCATAACTCAAGCACCTACCCTCCTCATAAGCAAATGCTACAGCCTTTAGCTCCCATGCCACCTCGAGAACCCTTACTAGCCATCCATGACCCCTCTAAATAATGTATTAGCCACCAAACACCATGACCACAAAATCAACTAGTGAATTTGGTTATGCTATGACATCTTAGACCTAATCGATAACATAGTCATTGCGTTCCTAAGAAGCCGCTAACAAACAACAACACTGTTTCACCACCAGAAAACCTAAACTACATCCATACTAGCTAAGCCAACTATGACACAAACACATTTATATGCCCAACTAATCAACATAGACCAACCTCAACTCTCCCTAAATAGCAATCCTTCTGTTATGTAGTGCAGCACTTAAAGCCCAAACCAGAACTTAAACCTAACTCAAACTCTTAATTAGAAATTTGAGAAAAAGAAGACCCTAAAAAGGGATGGGGAAGCGACTTATAAGGGTGGTTTGACAAGCAAGAGTTGGATGTTGCCCTAATCTTAATCTTGATATGGGACCCCTACACCATGGTAGGAAGAAAAATGATCTTGAAAACGGTCCAACAGAAGACCTCAAAGGAGTGGAAGACTCCAAAGAATACCTTGAGGAAGACCTAGATGAAGAAGACCCAGAAACGGACTGCGTTTGAGAGGATCTTAAGAGAGAAAAGTGCAAGACAATAAGATAAAATATACAAAAGGGGATGTAGTAGATGACATGTCCTTGCCGCAACTATTCAAAGAAACTCAGCACATCCTTACTCTCAATCTATCAAGGAATATGTTTAGAATAAGGTTGTACTAAATAGTAGCTGGAATGAGAATTAAACTAATGGTACAGTAGTCGACCCCTAGTCGAAAGGCACAATTGAACCAGTTGACCTATTGACCCATAGTGGGCGTTTTACAAAATCTCAACAATTAAAGAAAGAAAAAACATCTTGACTAAGGATAGGGAAAAAAAAGTCTAGAAGGATAACATCCTCAAGCAGCCAAGCTCCTCCCACCCTTTAGGCACCAAAAAATGATCCATTCGAGATATGTAAAGGAGGATTTCCATTATTGCATTAAGTAAAACTTTTCTCAAAATAGGGAGATCCACCAATTTTATCTTATCACTAAAGGATGCAAATAAAGTGGTGGCTTACGAAATAAAGTCACAATCTAACCTCTCGTGTGAAAAACAAACCACATAAAATCTTCCTTAGACACCAAGGGGCATCCCATCTAAAAGCCACGACATTGAACTCTTCCTAAAACTCTTCTCACTTCCCATCAATAATCGGCCCTTACACTCCAAAATACGCTCAACAGAATCCATCCTCAACAACAGAAAAGACAAGAAATAGAAAAACTGCCCTCTTATTGCTCTTCCTACGTTATAGATAAACTATCCCACATTGTGAAAACGCCACCTATTGAGCCCACAACTCGCAAGAAACACTAATCCATCCATCTTTGAAACCAAATGCTTCAAATCACCTCCATTAACAAAGTTTCCATCTTAATCTCCATCAAGCATACTACATTAGGTCTTCAATCCCTCAAGCAAGATTACATTGAGTGATGAATAATAGAGTAATGAAGATAAAAAAAATCTAATATCAACATATTTTTAAAGTTAAGACTTACAAGTATTGCATATATCAATATACTTTATATAAATATTTATGCACTTCTTAGCTAATTGAGCTTTTACTTGTAAACGATAAAATTAATCTATAAAAAAACTAATCGAGACATGCATAAATTAGTTTGGATGCCTTAAAATAGAGAAATTTTTGCCCACCGAGAGAGAACTACACTATCTTGCACAAGTGGCACTCTTAACCAATTATATATTGCCAACTACAATAAACAAAGATAGTTAGGAAAGATTCCAATCATTACCATGTTAGATAACAGAAAAACTACGCTATTCTCTCACGACTTATAGAAACATCACAACTTTAAAACAAATTAAAACCTTACTACAAATGTAAAGAGTCCATAATGTCATAATTATCTATTTAACTTTCCATACATATATAATACAAAGATTTATTGAAGTTTTAACATGTTGTCATTTTAATAAAGGGCCAATGACAAAGTGACAATGTATTATTATATATAATAAATTCAAAATGAAAACACCATAACTCTGAAAGAACTTAAAAGTTTTCTAAAAATGTTATGATCCCATAATTTCACAATTTCATATTTAACTTTTCATACATATTTGTAACACCAAGTTTAATGAAGTTTTAAAATGTTGTCATCTTAATAAAGAGTCAATGACAAAGTGAGACAAGTAGTGCAAGATCTCTTAACCCCATCCAACCAAGGGGTTTGATCTTATGATCATAATAACACACAAAAAGAGGTCTTTGGGTTCATCAAGCTCCAAATCGAAATGAGGCCAGCAAAAATGCAGACAGGCCTTTGATTAACTTCTATTAATTAATTTGTATGTCTTTGAGTGCCACTTGTCATATTGTAAAAATATTTTATATGGGATATATAAATAGTAGAATTATTTTCCCTCAAAGTTTGCAAAATTCCACATAGCATTTTAAACAAAAAATAACATTCTTAGCAAGAAATACTTTTTTAGTATAAACAGTACAATTATTCCAAACACTCAACTTAAAAGCATAAATAAAAACTTATTATACATTTTGCTAAAAGGCAAAAAAAAATCCTACTCCAAATTAATTATTTTAAATAATTTTTTTTTTAAAAAAAAAAATTTAGACCTCTTAAAAGTTAAACCCCAAACATGAACGAAAAATCAAGTGACCAAATGGAGTTCAATAAGAAAATGATATTTTGCTAGGTTCAAATGATGTTAAAGGAAGTAGGCCCTCTTAGGGGATGCGCGGCAAAGCTTTTTACTTAATTTTTAATTTTTTATTATTAATTTTAATAATAATTTATAATTTTTTTAATTATTCATAACTTTTACTATAATTATAATTATTTTTTTATTTTAACTACAAATTAATATATTTATCAAAAATTTACAATTTCTATTACAAGTTATAATCCATGAAGTGTTTAGCAAAACTACTATATGGGTGTTTGGATTGTTAAAACTAATAACTTATAAATTGTAATTTTATAGCAAGAGTTGTGATTATTTGATAAATATATTAACTTGTAACTAAAATAAAAATAATAATTATAATTTATAATAGAATTTGTACGTATTTAAAAAAAATATAATTTATTACTAAAATTAATAATAAAAACTAATAATTAATTTGAGAAACTTTGCCAAACACATTGGCTAAATAAATGTTCTTAGCTAATGATTGCGCTCTCTACCATCTGGCTTTAAAAAGTTAAAACTTCTAATAGTTATATAAAAAAAAAATTTATTCACTTTTTTATATTTTTTCTAAAAACAACATTCATGTCAAATGATTTATTTTTTAAATAAAATAATTATAATACCTTTATAAAAAAAACTATCATTTTTTTACAAAAAAAAATTGTATTATAATCTCAAATATTATAACTTAAAAATAAAATGCAAAGGATAAAATATATTTTTTTTAAAATAACTTTTTTGTAACTCTTTTTCCTAAACAAGTTTTATCTTTTAAAAAAAACTTAGCATTTAACACGTGAGAATGATTTGTGAGAGGAAAATATTAAGAGAGGCTTCTCTCCAATTTAACAAAGGACTGGAGTCTGGATTGGATCAATTAGATTAATTCTGAATTCACACTGAGTTAAATTTGATAATTTAAATTATTTATTTTATTACGTTTAGTGGATAAATTATGTATACAAAACATTAATTTGATCATATATTTATAAACATATAAACAAATCACCTTTTTATTGAAAAAAACAAACAGCAATTAAATTTCATCGTTCATTATTTTAACACAAATATGTTTTGTTTAGGTATCTAACAATACTCCATTAATTTATCATTCCTGCCTAAATGATTTACAGTTTAAAAATGATAAAATAAACAATTAAAATTATCAAAAATAAGTCCATTTTAAATCCAAAATTAGTGAAATTAAACCAGTCCAATTCATTTGGGACTAGAGAAAAAAACTGACCCCTAAAAAAATCATGAATGGAACGGCATTTTTTGCTTTTGTCATTTTTTTTTATTGAACCTTCCATTAACAAGAAAGAAGAACAATTGTCAAATCACAAAAGACTAAAGAAAGGACAAATCGGCACAATAACATTTTACAAATCTTCAATAGGCTATAAACACCTCTAATTTTATATAGAACTCAAAACGCCGCACTTGACGATGACGTCCACTGGAAGAGAAGTAACAACTGCATCTTCATCCAACTTTCCCTGCGGACCTAACTGAAGAATACCTATAACTCCCACTGTAAAGAAAGAAAAGACTTGCGACACCCATGGAAAAACAATCCTCACACAAGGGGAAGGTTCAAAAAACACAAAAAATACTTAAAAAATAAAGAAAAAGCAAAACTAAATAAGAGATACAGATCAAAACATAATAGGAACACTAAAAGAAGATAAGCAAAACACCTTCCCGAGCGAGAGGACGAAACACCACCAGAGTTCAGAATACCACCTTCAAAGCAGATCTGGCCTGAGCACCCCTCTTAAAGCAGATTTGGCCAAAAAATTACACTCATAACAAATTTAACCGCCAGAGCACCCCTCGTCGGCGCAAATCTGCTCAAAGAATTATTAGTCGAAACACCCTTAACCTTCGTAGCACCCCTGACTGGAGCAACTGATCCTGAAGCACCCCAGCCGCTGAAGCCGCACTCAAAACTCGCGGATCATCACCTATCACACTCATAGGAATGTGCTATTTATTATGAATCAAGAAAAACCATGAAAAAGGGAAGAAGGGAGGTAGGGAAACATAGATAAGAGGGTTGAGACGACGGGAGGAGATTCAACTCCTTCTCCTCTTGTCGACCAAATCTAGGCTGAAAAAAAAAAGCTTATAAAGAAAAGATCTAGGCTTAAAAGAAAAGAACTTATAAAAAGATAAAAAAGCTACTAAATAAAAATAGGGTAAATTATACTGACCTCCACTGAGGTCAAGTACAGTCAACTCCACTTTTTGAACAAATTACATCGATACCCCTTAGCAGTTAACGTCGTTAACGGAATTGATTAAAAGACAAATTTACCCCTAAGCATTAAATCTCTAACGGCTGAAATAGGGTCAGTTAGGGTTATGAAATAAAAAAGAAAAAGTGAGAGGAAAAAGAAGCAGCGTGCAACGCCGCAAACCCCCCCTAATACGCTGCTGCACAACACTGTCGGCGCCGTTGTCGTTACCATTCACACCATCCACACCGACCACCACCACCGGTGACCCCTCGCCACCGTTGCTGTTCTACCGCCGAATTATTGGTCTCTCTCTCTCTCTCTCTCAAATCACAAAACCCCCTCCCAACGCTACTGGTCAACACAGCCGGCACCGTTGGCATCCTTGTCGCCGCCGTTCACGCCATCCACGCCGACCACCACTACCACCGGCGACCCCTCGCCGCCATTCCACCGCCGAATTGTCTATCTCTCCCTCTTTTGGTCTCTCTCTCATCTCTCTCTCTCTCTCTCTCTCGCTCTCTTAAATCGCAAGCCCCCCAACGCTACTGCTCAACACAGCCGGCATCGCCGGCGCTGTCGCCGTCGCCGTTTACGCCATCCACGCCGACCACTACCACCGGCGACCATTCACTGCTGTTCTGCTGTCGGATTGTCTTTCTATCTCTCTCTCTTTCGGTCTCTCTCTCATCTCTCTCTCTCTCACTCTCTCTCTCAAATCGCAAAACCCCATTAGTGAATTTTTATGTCATTAACTGTATACACAACCACCACTGTACACACTATTATTTCTCGATCGATAATATTTACTACTCTTTTGACGATCTAACGTCGCTAGTGAACGGTTTCGATCGCCGGTAAATTATTCTGACGAATTCAAATCGAAGAATTATCCTTTTATAAACTTTATAAAAAAAGAAAAAAGAAAAAACAGATTTGATGGTTGCTATGATAGGCAAAATGGAAATAAAAGATCATGTAATTAATAACACAAACGGTTATGGACGGAATCTTAACGGTTTGAATTAGTATGTAACAATATTTCAGTTTATAAAAAATGTTAGTGTAATTTATTCAAAAAAATAAAATTAACTATATTTAATCAAAATTTCAGAAGAGATAAATGTAATTTACCCTAAAAAATAACCTTCCTTTTGTCAATTTGGCCTTTTTTCTTTTGTGAATTAGCCTATGTTTGGCTTGATTTTTAAATTAAATTTTTTGGCTTAAAAGTAAAAAAAATGCCACTTAATTTGGGTAGTTAAAAGAAAGTTAAATTTTTTTCACTTTTTTTTATAAAAAAATTATAATTTGACACCTACTTTTTTATAAAAAAAAACCTAAAAAATTTTTAAAAAATAATAATAATAATAAAAAAAGCTAATACAACAACAGGCTTAATTAGCATTGACGAGGGCGCAGAGAACAAGAACAGAACGTGTCTAGGCTCTCTTCACGGGGATAATGTGGGTCCCGCACGCTAAGCCCCTCCCCGCCCCCACTCTATGTAGTAATTACGGTAGTTAGGTTTCGTTTGTTATCAGATTTTTTTAGTTAAAATTATTTTAATTTAAATAAATAAAAAAATTATTTGGTAAATTATATACAAAGTTGTTCGAAATTGCAACTAAATAGTTTTTAGTGTTATACTATTAATTTTAATTATAAATTATAAGTAAAAAAATTATTATATTTTTAATTTATTTTTTTATAATTCTATATTTAATATTAATCTCGTTTTATAAATTTTGACAAGTAAATTTAAAAAATATAATTTTTATCAAAACAAATATATATAATAAAAGTGATAATATATTTTTTTAAAAATATATAAAAATATTTTAAGTTAAAAAAAAAATAAAAAGTAATATGCAAACAGGCAAAACGGTTAAAGTTAAGAAATTAGGCTAAAAGCCTATTTCACCTTTAAGCAAAAAGAAATAGGCTTGATTTAGTTTTAGTTTGGTTTTTTAAAAAAGTTAATTTTTTATTTTTTTTTGTAAATAAATTAGATTTTAAGTCATAATGCTTGATTTTTAAAAAAAGAACAATTAACATTTTTTTTATATTTTAATTTAAAAAAAAAAACTTACATACATCCCAAATATTTTAAGTTTTTTAAACTAAAATTATTATAATACTCTCAATTAAAACATCAACTCTCTTTACAAAAACAAATATATCGTATCAATATCTCAAACACTACAATTTAAAAATAAAAAATAAATATATATTAGATATTTTAATAAAAAATAAAAAAATTATAAAAAATTATTCCAAATACCTTAACTTTTTATATTCTTTTTTTAAAAAAATTTAAACATTTTAAAAGTCAAATTTTTTTTAGACATCTTAAAGAGCCCTTCAGACAAAACCTTTCTTTTATTTGATAATTAAAAAAATAAAAATAATTTATTTTTATTTATTAAAAATATTACCAAATAATGTCACTGAAAAAGTACTCAGTAATTTTCCGTCTCTCTAACATTCTTGGCCCTGCGTAGCCGCGTAGGGGCGGTTTTCTCTCTCTTTCTCTCTGCGTGTGAAATGGGTCACAAGCCAGAGAGAGAATATGCAGGCCCTTGGTCTTGGAAGTTTTCGTTAATGGGTTTGGCTAATTTGGCTTGGATAGTACTACTTTTCAGTCTGGTTGAGGACAATTCAGTGCCCAAGTAGGTGAGTTTTTTGTGCTACTAGGTGCTGTTTTGTTGTTTCTGAGAGTTCAAAATTGCTAAGCAACATTCACCAGTGAATTTGGAGAGGGATTTCAAGGTTGAATCGAAGGTGGTTTTGCCTCTGCAGACGGATTTTCTTTAAGATCAGCCCCTTCTTTTTTTGAATCTGCCGACGGATTCTTCGTCAGTAGTATTTCAGGTCCTTCTATGATTAGTTCGTTGTTGTCTATTTGTGTTTGTTTGTTTGTTAGCTTGATTGATTTTCTTTCCATAAACACACAGCTGAAGAAAGCTCAACTTTGTTTCAGTTCTGGTTTTTTGTCCAGAAGTGAAGAGCAATTCATTGTTAAATAAAGAAGATAACATTAAAAAATAGTATCGAACTGTGGAATTTCAGTATTGATAGACTAGCAGATTGCAAATTTGGAGGTTTTGGGCGGATGGGTGTGTTGGATCTTGAGGCGTATGGGTGTGTTGAATCTAGAAATCAAGCTGATCGGTTTTGAATTTTTGAACTTTTGATTTTTTTTTTTTTGATGGGTCTGTGTTCGGATTATGAAGATTCTAGGTATAAGTGACTAGAATTCAAAATTAGGCATTTAAGGTTCTAGTTCACTTGGTGCAATGGCAAAGGCACTCGTTCTTTGGGGTTTGATTGCTTCTCTACTCATTGCTGTTTCTGCAATTGACAATGGATTCTCCCATTGTCACTGTGACGACGAGGGGTTTTGGAGCATAAACAGCATTCTAGAGTGCCAGAAAGTGGGTGATTTCTTGATTGCAATAGCATATTTCTCGATCCCCATCGAGTTGCTTTACTTCGTTAGCTGCACCAGCGTACCCTTCAAATGGGTGCTGCTTCAATTCATTGCATTCATAGTCCTTTGTGGATTGACCCATTTGCTCAATGGTTGGACATATTATGGTCCTCATTCTTTCCGGTTGATGCTGGCCCTAACCATTGCCAAAATTCTCACGGCCCTCGTTTCATGTGCAACCGCAATAACCCTTCTGACACTGATCCCTCTTCTTCTCAAAACGAAGGTGAGAGAGCTTTTCTTGAAACAGAATGTGAGAGAGCTAGACCAAGAGGTTGGGATGATGAAGAAACAGAAAGAAGCAAGTTGGCACGTTCGAATGCTGACCCAGGAAATCAGGAAGTCTCTCGATAAGCACACAATATTGTACACCACTCTGGTTGAGCTTTCCAATACGTTGGATCTGCAAAATTGTGCGGTTTGGATGCCGAATGAGAATAAAACAGAGATGAACTTGACCCATGAGTTGAAAGTGAGTTCTTCAAACATTTCCCAACGGTTACTTCCTGTTAACGATCCGGATGTTTTAGAGATTAAAAACAACATGGGGGTGAGGATTTTGAGGCAAGATTCAGCACTTGGGGCTGCAAGCAGTGGCAGGTCTGCCCAGTTGGGTGCGGTGGCAGCAATTAGGATGCCGATGCTTCGTTTTTCAAATTTTAAAGGAGGAACACCAGAATTTGTTGAGACTTGTTATGCGATATTGGTTTTGGTTCTTCCAAGTGCAAATGATAGAGTTTGGAGCTATAATGAGATGGAAATTGTCGAAGTAGTTGCTGATCAAGTGGCTGTGGCTCTCTCCCATGCTGCAGTTCTTGAGGAATCCCAACTAATGAGGGAAAAACTGGAAGAACAAAATCGCGCTCTACAACAGGCTAAGGAGAATGCGATAATGGCAAGTCAGGCAAGGAATTCTTTCCAAAAAGTGATGAGCCATGGGATGAGGAGGCCTATGCATTCAATCATGGGCCTACTTTCAATGTTTCAAGACGATAGTTTGAGCTCTAAACAGAGGATTATTGTTAACACTATGCTGAAAACCAGCACTGTCCTATCTACTTTAAAAAATGATTCAATGGAAATTTCAGCCAAAGATAAAGGGAAGTTTCCACTAGAGACTAGACCTTTTCAGCTGCATTCGATGATTAAGGAAGCTTCTTGTCTTATCAAGTGCTTGTGCGTATATAAGGGCTTTGGTTTTGCTGTAGATGTGCAGAACTCTTTGCCCAATCGGGTGATGGGTGATGAGAGGAGAATCTTTCAGGTCCTACTGCATATGGTTGGGCATCTATTGAACGTCAGCGACAGAGGGGGGCCTGTCATCTTTCGGGTAGTTTCTGAAGGTGCAAATGAGGGCAGGAACGATAAATTTTTGGGAACATGGAGGCCAATCACAAATGATGAGTATGTGAGCATAAAATTTGAAATTGAACTTGTTGATGGAGGTTCTCAATCTAATGATGGCTCTGTAACTACGATACATTTTGCTGGTAGGAGGCACAACAGCAACAATGCCAAGGAGGACCTGAGCTTTAGCATGTGTAGAAAGCTCGTGCAGGTAAGA
This sequence comes from Heliamphora pulchella, assembly GCA_032270985.1. NCBI lineage: Eukaryota > Viridiplantae > Streptophyta > Magnoliopsida > Ericales > Sarraceniaceae > Heliamphora > Heliamphora pulchella. The sequence goes on along the minus strand of JAULJZ010000020.1, from coordinate 7,756,822 downwards.
CTGTAAGATTCTCTAGTATTTTGCTTGTGTTCATTTCCATCCTTCGGTGTCATAGTTTGACTTTATTGCTGTACTAGTAGAGCAAAGTTTGGATTTCACTTTTTAAAAAAAACAATCCGGTTACGGACCGTGCATGTTACATCGCATAATTCACAGCATACTCACAAGTTGGTGGGTTCAACACAAACACTTGGTATAGAGCTCACCATACTTATGAATATGGAATGGTTTATGCAGCGTAATATGCATTCTCTCTAGAGTTTTTGAAAGAAAAATTGTTAGCATACTTTGCATTGCATTTCATCAACGTCATTTTCAAGTTTGGTAGCATTAGTGTTGACCACGCAAGAATTTTGCTTAGAATTTCCTTGACATAATATCTTCTGGTCATTTAACTGCATTTGCTTGGCTCTCTATTTTTATTGCGTTCAGAGATGGTCTTGTATCTTCAAGTGCAATTGTGAACAATCTGGATGCTTTATCCATGTTCACAGACATGCAAACAGACACTTAGCCTATGGATGTTTATTAGTATGGAAGCTCTTTTGTATGTTTATTTGATTTTCGGAAGCTCCCCTGCCCCGGCCAAAACAATGATTTGATTTTCCTAGTCCATTGCTCAAATATGTTTACCGAGACATCAAAATAGTAAAACTATCTCAGATACATGTTCTTTTGCATATAGCACTGTTGATCGGTTAGGTTTTATCCAATTTACTACATATGTTGTTCAGTTCAGTTAACTGGTACTGTGGATTAATCGTGCCTACTGGCTACAGTTCTAAAGGTTTTCAAGACCAGTCTGAAGGCTCACCTTAAGGCTTTAGCAAAGCGGCTCAAAGCAGAACCTTGAAATTTATGGTGCTCCTATATATGAGGCTCTCGTGAACTACGTGTATAATGTGATTTATGGTGCTTTATTTACCATTTTTCATTTTCTTTGTCATGGGATGTGTTTATAATTTTACAGTGGCAATGAAAATTCAGGATGAACAGTCTTGCTTTTACGTGTTTGTGTTAGGATTTCCACTTCATTGTTATACGAAATTATTTCTGAAGAGTTTGAATGTTATAACTTTTTTTGGGGGGTTATTAAGTTTATTTTAACAAAAAATAACGGATATACAACGAAGGTCGATAGATAACCCCAAGTGGGCAAACAAGATCATGGTATAAATTATCAAAAAAAAAAAAAATCATAGAATACGCTATAAATTATGCCTGAAAACTCTCACAAGCAGAGAGCTAGGAAAATTACAGAAACTCACAATCCAAGAAAACTCAACATTCTACTTTTTAGAAGGCTTTGAGCACAATTTCTTAGATTAGTTAGAAGTGAATGTTAAACTTTTATCATGTTTGCTGAACATTCTCTGCCTGCACATATACACTGACCAATCCATTCTTTAAGAGAAAACTTTAGAAAACTGCAACGAAGAAATAATTGTTGGTGTTTGTTACTTGATAATAGTGTGGCTCATGTATCTTCTTTGGTTAAACAAAAATTGCAGATGATGCAAGGTAGCATATGGATATCCTCAAATTATCTGGGTCATGCCCGAAGCATGACTCTTGTTCTTAGGCTTCAAATCCAAGTTTTCAGAGGAGCTATGTTTGAACGTGGAAATTTGTTAGAGCAACCAAAATCCAACTCCATTTTCAAAGGCCTTCAAGTAATTTTAGCTGACGATGACGACATAAATAGGACAGTGACCAAAAAGCTGCTTGAGAAGCTTGGTTGCCGAGTCTCTGCTGTTTCATCGGGGTTTGAATGTTTGAATGCTCTTGGCTCTACCGGGAATTCAGTCCAAGTAGTAGTCTTAGATCTTCACATGCCCGAAATGGATGGGTTTGAAGTCGCGATAAGAATTCAAAAGTTTCGAAGCCACAGTAAGCCATTGATCATAGCCCTCACTGCAAGTGCTGAGGAACATGTGTGGGAGAGATGCTTACAAATGGGAATGAACGGAATCATTCGAAAACCGGTACTCTTACGGGGAATGGCCGATGAGCTTCGGAGCGTCCTTCAAAGGGCAAATGGTTGAGTATGAAGTAGTGAACCAAGAAGATTATATAGGGGAGGGGAATTAGATCAACTTAAAGGTATTAGTATAGAAATGTTGCCCTTTATATCATTCAACATTGAACAAACTGTAGTTACTTTCTTTCTCTATCCATGTTCATAAATCTTCTAAGTTACACGAAATAATGCTTTTTACCTGTCTGTCTCGCCCTGTGTGATATAATGGCTTGTGTGCTTCTTTTATTTTCCTTATTCTCTCTTCACTGAAATTTTTTTATCGTTTGGTTAAACTATTATATTTTTTGGACTCCTCTGATCGAGACAAGTTGAAAAAAATAAATTTATTTTATTGAAATATGAAAAAGAGTTCATAAAAGAAGGACATAAACCAAAATGTCAGATTTTATGTTGTTTATTTTTGTTTTTAGTTAACTTTTTGCATCTTTTGATCATTTTTTTTTCTTTTTTTCTCAATTCCTCTCTTTAGGGCAATCTGAAAAAGGAATAATTTTAGCCAAAAGATGAAACAAGTCCCGAAAAATATCCAAAAAAGGGCAAAATTTTCAAATTTATCACAGAATTTGGAACTTCATAATCCAAATGTGCGTGGTGCTTCAGGCCTGATGCATTTTCAGATTCATTCTCTCCTGTGGATGGCATTTTCTTGAAAGAATTGCATGGTATAGTTATTTTTGTAAGCTTGCATTCTGGAAATGTGGTACTGCATTTGTATTTTTCAGTTCTTAACAGATCTTTATCTTATGTTCATTTGTGGATTTTTGAAGTTATATCCAGGGTGGAAAAAGTTGCTTCAAACAAAGAAAATGACAGTCATGTCATTGATGGAAGTTCACTGATTTTTGAACGGCTGCTTTCTTCACTTGTGGCTGTGTTTGTCAAAAGAAAATTCAAATAGTTTTTTTTTTCATTTTTAGTGATTTTTTCAACTTTATTTAAAGTTTTTGGATTCCTTTCCGGGGAATTTTAACTAGTAAAAAAATTTGACTACAGAATGAAAAAGTTCAAAAAGACAAAAAAAAGCTATTTCATTTAAGATACAGCTTATTTTTTGTTTTTTAGCACAGAACAATTTAACATTCTCTAAACATTGTACTTTTTAGATTTTTTGTGATGACAAGAATTGAAAAAATAAAAGAACTTGGATGTTCTCGTTGGTTCCACACCGAAAAGACTAAGCGTGTGTTTGGCTAGTTTTTTTTGTAAATTTTTTGATTTTTTTTGTAAAAAAGTATATATAAAAAGATGTGAAAAAGCTAATTGAATACCATAGAAAGCTAAATAAGTAGGCCTTTTAAGAAATTTTTTAAGCAAAAATCTTTTTAAAAAATTAGGCCAAACATAGGCTGCATGTAATATTTCAAAATTATTCAATAATTGTTCACCTTGAATTGCATTCCAATCACATCACTTTATGAGAGTAAAACAAGCAAGAAAAAAAGAGAGAAAAATAGAAAATGTCAATTTCTTGTCAAACTTTAAATTTTTTGTTTTGCCAATTGGTAGATTATCATTTATAAATTCTATAAAAAATTAATTAAATTGAATAGCTGTGCACACAAGAAAGTTCAAACACAAACCCACAAGTGTGGAATACTTTTTTGTCTTTTTGTATGGATTTACAAGTTTGCCCTTTAAAATATCATTGGGACTGCGTATAATGAGACCCATTTGATCTCTCTGTGTTTCCCTCATCCTCTACATCATTAAAAGGGTGTGCAACTCCTTTCTTTCCCTTTACTTTTTTCTTGTCGCACAATGCTTTTTACTCAAATAATTAAATAATTTATTTTGAATTAAATTTAATTTTTTTAACTAAAAATTTAAAAAAATAAAAAAATTATTTTTTAAATTAGTTGTCAATCGGGCATATAGTTGTATTAATAGTAAATAAATTATCAAACGAAGGTATTATTGTCTTTTAAAATAGAATTATAATTTGAATAAAATATTCTAAAAATTACTATTTTGTTTTGATTTTCTAACTCTTTAAAATTTTAGCTATTTTGTGTATTTTTTTAAATGAACTATGTTGACTTTTTTGTTTTGTTTTTACATTTTTAGCCAAAAATTTAAAAAAATTTATTGTCATTTAAGCTCTAAAGCATTAGGGTTAAACATGGCATTGAAATACCTTCTTTAGATTGGGAGAAAATAAAGAAGGTACTGAGATCACATCTAATTGTGTGATTCTGGTCTCAGTTAGTAATTAGCTTAAAAAAATTATTTTTTTAGTTATTAAAAAGTGAAAAGGATTGATCCTTTGGTAAGTTAACTTTTAATATAATTTTGTTAAAGTTGATTGTTTAGGCGGAATATTAGTCTTTTTGCCATTTAGCTCAAATTGAACAATATTAATCTTCTATATAATTGATTAAATGGTTGTATGTAATTAACATTTATAGTAAAATTATGGTATTATTATGTTTTTGAATGGAGTAGAGGTTTGAATATTGTGACACAAATTAAAATTCTTTATTTGATTTAAAAAACTCTAAGGCACTGTTAGTTTTAACGTAAAATATTTTATTTATTTTTTACTATTTGGTTAACAAAAAGTAAGAAAAATAATTTTTTTAAGTAAAATATTTTATTTCATAAAATAAAATTATTTTCTTTTAAATAAATTGATAATTTATTTTTTATTTTCTCAAGAGATGT
>JAULJZ010000020.1:7738042-7752020 GCA_032270985.1 Heliamphora pulchella | reverse complement strand
TTATCAAAAATCTCAGTAGTGTTGGTGTAATTTACTTTTTGTTTTTTCTTTTTTTATCGTAACCATACTAATTACCTAAAAATTCCGAACTGAACTGCCAGTTTGAACCGATTGAAGCCGATTTTGCGAATTCATCGATTTTTTGAACAGCACTCGCGGGCATGATTCCTTGTGCCAAATTCCATCTCCGACGAATGAGTGATGACGACCTAAACATTTGAGCCCAAACCCGGAAACAAAGATGAGCGGAGAGACGGAGTACTACTCCAAGGATTTCGAGTGGGACCAACTCAGGCAAGAGATCGAAAGCGACCCTTCTCTTCGCTACCACTTGCTACCTCTCGATGATGCTCATACCAATCCCTCTTCCTCTCAATCTCTTTCTGGGTCGTCTCCTTCCCAAGACTCAGATGCATGGAACAAGTTTCATGCTCGTCACTCCACCGGAAAATTCTTCAAGGTTCATCCCTATCCCTATGTCTTTGTACTCGCTGATATGATTGCATGGTTAACCGGCTTGTTTTTTTTTACTTGAACTAACTTTAAGTTAAATATAAAATGTTAGTTTGGTAAATTTTTTTGACCTAGTAGTTTTTAAAAATATTGTTTTTATGAAGGGTAAATGTGTATAATAAAATTTATAATATTTTTGAAACCTGTATCTGTTATATGAAGGGAGAACAATCACTTGGTTTCTCTCTCTCTCTCTCTCTCTCTCGCGTCATGAAGCTGTATTGATTTTGTATTTACAAAATGTCCAACTGAAAAGGACAGTCTGTGCAAGCACGAAACTCCTGCCTATGCAGATCCAAAAAAAAGGAGTAAACCACGAAAGGATAATAGTACGCAACCTTAGCTTGCATTTGAAAGAGGCTGTTTGCAAACTTGTGACTTCTAGGTTACACGGGACAACTCTACCATTGTGTCAAGACTTCCTTTTAGAGTACCCAATAATTTCTATGGACTAATTCAGTTATTAACAAATTTTAAAATATAATCTTTACAATTCTGTTTACTAATTCAAATATTAAAAGAAATGTGTCCGGTCAAGAGAACTTGAATCAAGGAGGCTCACAAGAAGTATGATAAATTTTGATGCTTATTTTAGTGATGCAGCAACCTACAAATCCTCCATCTTTCGATGCTCGCTTTGTTTGGTGAAATCATTACCAAAACCTTGTATGTAATACATAAAGGTGGTTTTCATATTCTTTAGGGTGGGAGGATAGATTCCTGATTGTGAGACAAGAATTTTTACCTAGAGTGGTATCTAATTATTCTCCTGTCATTTTGGAGAGTTGTCCCTTTAAGAATGAAAATTACTCCCTTCAAATTTGAAAATATGTGTCTTGATTATTATATTTGGTTCATTTTTTAAAGCATGTTTTTTGAGCATATTTTCTTTAAACTATTTGTTTGGTTTAATTCTGCAATTGATAAATCTTTAGGACAAAGGCGAAGTTTAGTGAGTGGATTGATTGGTAGGGATGTTATTTCAGTGTCACATATATAGTTTGCAAATTATGCATTTCTTTTCTCTCTTTTGCAGAGGAGTCTAAAGTGGTTAATTTGCTTGTTAGTTTGAGAATTTGCAAAATCATCTCTGGCTGAGAGGGAATATGAGCAAAAGTAATACTATTATTGTAGGCATTAGTTTAGTATAAGATAGGTTGCAAAGGTTAGCTGGCCCTATTGGTATTGCAGTGAATCTTTGCTTCTTAAATTTTTAGGCATTTCTTTGGGTGGAAATCCCAACTATGAGGATATTTGGAATCCAGTATGAAAAATTGGAAAGAGGTTGGATGGGTGGAAGAAGGCATTAATGTTTGAAGGGGGAAGATTTACTTCGGTTAAATCTATCTTGACAAGTATTATCCATTTAGTATTTATAATTGTTTAGAGCTCCTTTGTGCTAGTAGAATTGAGAAAATGATGTGGGATTTTTTGTGGAAAGCAAGTAGAGAAGGGTAAAAGACCAGTTGACTAGTTGGTATGTGGTCTCTCTCTAAGAATTGGAGGGGGGTTGGAGTTGCTTTGGAGATATTGTAGAGAAAAATAATTCTTTATAGCATGGTATGGCATTCTAGAAATGCATTTCATCTACTTAAAATGCATTTCTCAAATTGTCTTGATTCTTTACCTATTTTCGTCATATTGTGGGAAAAGGGAGGAATATCTGATTTTGGAATGTTGTATGAGATGTCAGGTTTCTTTCACTTACTTATTTCCTCAATTAAATTTATAATCTTGCCTCCTTTTGGGCTTTCATGTGCTTGGCTTTTAAGGGGATTCTTTTATTTTTAGTTGCGTCGGTGTGTGATATATAGTATTGACTTTTGTTTTCTCTTTACTTTTGTTTTTTTCCCTCTTCAGGTGGACTTCTGGTCCACGTAATGTGTATCATTTTTTCCATTTACTAATGATTTTATTCTGTTGCTGATAAAAAAAGAAATAAACATGTCTTTCTGTCTTCATTTATTTTTGTAACTTTGTTTGAAGTTTTTGATGTCTATTACTGAACTTGGATTGTTGGTTGCAGGAGAGACGATATTTATTAAAGGAATTTCCTGAACTATTGTCCTGTAAGGAAGATTCAAAGGTTTTGGAGGTGGGATGTGGTAATGGCAGTACTGTTCTACCAATATTGCGGTAATTCTTAGAATTTCATAGTTTTGAACTTATTGTATGGTGATATGTTGCGAATCTCAAATATTTAAGTATTTCTTTAAAGTTACTGTACTCCAAATACCCCTAAGCATAATGTTACAAATCTATATGCTCCCTTAGTTGAGTTACGTATGCCGTGATTACAAACCCCACTTGTTCAACCCTTCATTTGAACCATGGTATATGAGATGAGCAAATATCATCCTCGGATTTAATTTGGAATTAAGATGTTTGGAAACCCAAGGCGATGTTCGAAGCTTTGGTACCTTCTATTTTAGAATGAACTTTTGTTTCTCCCTTTAATGATGCAGCCTATGCTTGGTTCTCAAAATAAGAAAATATGACTCATTTTAGTGAAATAAGTGAACAAAGAGTAGATGACAAGGAAGAAAAGCCAAAGGTGGGAAAGTGGAGGAGATGGGTATGCTAGGAAAGGAGGGAGATAAGAAAACACGAGAGAAGAGAGAGAGAGAGAGAGAGATGTTCTAGAAAATAGAAAGAAGTTAGAGGTTAGATAGGGGGAGGAGACTAACAGAGTTAGGATAGAGAAGAGAAGGCAAGAGAGGGTCTTGAGGTTGGTCTTGTTGTGTGTCGATGGGGTATTTTTGATAGGCTTCATAAAACCTTTTAAACAACTGAAGATATCGTAAAACACATCCTTGCTATGTAGTATCCCATAAAACCTTAAACTTTTATTTTTGAAACTACAAATAGTTAAACAAAAACGAATATATTTCAATTGTAGTCGTAAAGATAGCAGAATTATTGATTAACAGACGAATGATCCCACACACAGCTACACACTCACTAACACACAAATATCCTTTCATATATCAACTTCTCATGGATCGCAGCAACTTTTAGGGTGCAGGATCCCTAAGAAGAATCCTTGATCATGAGATGATCCTCACAACTCTCAATATTACGTACTACTCCCACAATAAGAAACGCGATTTTGTGTAGAATTCTTCATGCAGTTGGTAGACCTATAAATTTTAAGTAAGATTTACGCAACTTATGCTAAACTTTCCAATCTTGGAAATATTAGCGCATTGGGACATAAGAAGAAAGGGAGCGAATGCGAGGGAATACAAGAGAAAAGGAGAGAAGAGGAATGATTTTTTTGTTTTTAGTTTTATAAGGAATAAAGATTCTATGTAAGGGTATTAAGGGAATGCTACCTAAAAATGGAGAAGACTCCATACAACATGGGAGACAACAAAAACTCTCGCAAGAGAAAACGGGGGAAAAACAAAAACCTCCATTCACAATTCCCTTGTACTGGTTCGACAACTTGACGAATATCCTATGGGGGGTTTGGGATAGGAGTTCAAGTATCATCTTGTTGACTAGAGAATGATCCTTTTGCCCAAGGAAAAAGGGTGGTTTGGGCACAAGAAATCGACACCCTTTTAACAAGGCCTAATTGGGAAAACAGTTGGGATTTTTTTTTAAGAGCCTTTGGAGAAGAGTGGTAGTTGATAGGTATGGGTGTTTGATGGGAGAGTGGTCTACGGGACCTATTTGTAGAGCTTATGGTATAGGGGTATGGAAAGCCATCTTGTGGGTATGGGGAGTTCTATTGTCTCAGCTTGCTTTTAATGTGGGAAACAAGAGAAGAGTGAGGTTCTAGTTGGATACATGGTGTAGTCATAGACCTTTGCAAAAAGTTTTCCCAGATTTATTTAGCATTGCTGTGGATATGGAGGCCCTTATGGTAGACTACTGGTTTGGGGACTATGGCGTAGGGGTTTGGATTACACTGTTCAGAAGAGAGTTGCAAGATTGGGAGATTGGCTCAGTGGCGGACTTACTAGGGATCTTGTTCTTGGTGGCGTCCTTCTACTAGGGCTTGACTGGCCTTGATAATTGCAACTTCCCTTGGAGGGGAGTGTGGTATGCTAAGGCTCTTCCTAACCATTGATAATTTAGGGGGGGTCTTTCTTTTGGTGAATTGGTGAATTGTGTAAAAGGGTTGGGAAATCAGTAACTTATTTACTACTACTGTTGCATTGCCTGGTGGTTGTGAAAATATGGAGTTTGGTTCTATCAATTTTTGGTGTTTTTTGGGTGGTGCCTAAATCAGTGAAGGAACTTTTTTGAGTGTTGGCATAGGGGTTGTCTAAGAAGGAGCAAGCAGAGGACTTGGAATGTAGCGCCTCTTTGCATTTTTTGGTGTCTTTGGAGAGAGATAAATCATAGATCCTTTGAGAGTGTTGAACGTTGTATTTCGTCTTTGAAAGTAGTAGTGCTATGTACAACTCTTTCTTTGGCTTTATGGAGAGTTTCCATTTGTTTTGGACTCTTATATAGATTTCTTGGAATCGTTGCACATCGAAGTGTGTATAGGTCATAGGTTTTCTTTTGTCTCTTATAGAAGTTTCTATACTTATTCTCCTTTTCGTGGAGCTCTTGTATTCAGGTGGCAATCTCGTTTTGCCTTTTATATAAATCTTATCTTACTTATAAAATAATAATCACAAAGTCAAAGGGGAATGTTCATGAAAATAGAGTGAGATAAAGATGGGCAAGAGAAAAATGGAAACGAGGTCTGAGAGAAGGAAGATTAGGTAAGAGATTATTAGACAGGGTTATAGAGATGTTTGAATAAGGAGAGAAGCAAGAGGAGAGAAAAGTTCTTTGAGTTAGGGAGAGAGAAAAGAGGAAAAGGTATACCAGAGAAGAAAAGGGACAAAATATAGAAATATCATTTCCAAATCCCCCAAGACCATTCCTAAAATAACTAGAATTTGTAAAACTGTCAAAATGCATGAATGTTTATTTTAAAACCTGCGAAGAGGCTGGTGGCCAACATATGCCAATTGATATATCATATATGTACTTGGCATGGATTCCGCCGCTGTTACAATGTTTTGGAATTGGAAGGTTATGATTTTTCATTTTCTCTTTCTGTGAAACACCGATTTTGTTGTTAAAATATTGTGGGTGGATGGCATAGTCATGTAGTGGCTATAAATGGGCATGTGGGGCTCAGAATTGAATATCCAAAAATAGTTTTTTTTCTCTAGGTGAGTTGGAGGTTAAATGAAGACCCTTTTCTGTTTTTTTTTGTTTTTTTGTTTTTTTTGTTTTTGGTTGGAATTACCATTAAGAGTTGGGTAGGAGCAAAATACCAAAATTTGCTATAAAATGTGAAGAGGCTTATGTTATCATAAAAGTTCCTTTACTCACGATTTAATCGAATTATTGGGGGAGTGATGACATCAAGAGTGAGGCTCGGGACAAGCTTGAATGTATTTTGATGGGGCTAAGAAATTGTGTATATATATATATATATATATATATATATGCACATATATATATTTTTTCCCAGTCTACTTAAGGATGCACTGCTAGAGTGCATAATTGCTTCAAACTGTATCAATTGATAAAGGAGGGTGAAACACTACTTTTGGTTCTGCCTGCCCATGACTTGCTATTTCTACTTGACTTTTGAGTAATAGGAATCACAATGATTTTCATTTCCAATAAATACTTTAAGCGCAAGTTCTTACGATGCTTGCCTTACATAAACCATCCAAAGAGGGTTTAACATTGATGTATATTTTCAGAATATGGCTGCTAGGGTGGCTTGCCATGAAGAATGCAGGCCTTTAAAGGGCCCTCTTCCTGTGTGGATCACTTCACAGTGTTATTGTATTTGAAACAGAAATTTTAGAAAAAATTTTCAGATTGAAAATTGGCCTTGGCCTACCGCCCATTTCCCAATCTTCCCTTTCTTGGCCTTGGCCTTAGCCTACCGCCCATTTTCAGATTGAAAATGGTATCCTTTGTTACTTCAACCCATGTAATTGGGAGTGGGAGACTTTTAGATACCAATTGAATTATATCATATTTGAGGTTACCTAGAATTGGTAGGTAAGGGGATGCTATGGAGGCAGAGTTGTTGAGGTTAATGATGGAGTTAAGGGATGTGTTCCCATATTGGGGTCTCTTTTCTAGTGATAGATTATGTCCTGCAGCAATTGCTTTGGAAGCAAAGAAAAGAAAACCTATCTTTCAGGGTTTGCAGTCATCTGCTCTTAAATTGCCTGAGGTGGTGATACTACCTTCTACATGGCAGTTTGGAAGCAGATTTTTTCTTTTGCAGATTTAGGAATGACATCTCTGGAAGAATAGAAGGAGATAAATAGAATTGACAGTGGTGTCCTACGTCCCTTTTCTGGGCTTTGAGTTGGTTATTTGAATTTCTTCCTTTTGGTATAGTTTTTAATAAAACAAAATACTGCAATCTTGACAGGCATGTGAATTTGTAGAGATTACTTCAATATTTCATATGCGTCTGACCTTATGCATAATATTTATTCTTTTAACATTTTTGGTTCTAGTGTCAACAAGAGCATCACTGTATACCCTTGCGATTGTAGCATTGAGGCTCTTAAAAGGGCTGAAGAAATGATAGATGCTGCTGATTTAGTTTCAGTAAAACATCGTTTCCATCCATTTGTATGTGATTTTTCTATTGATGGGTTTCCAAAGTGGTTGGCCTGCAACCCTTGCAGGGAAGTTATTCTGCAAAAGCAGGATATTTACCTTTCAGGTTAGTACTCTATCATTTGCTTTGTATGTTATGTTTAATTTGTGTGCCAACTATCACCCAGTACTCAGGCAAGTTTTGTCCGTTCTTCCAGATGTTAAAGACAAAAATGGGGCAGGATTAAATGATTTTTCTTCTTTGAAGGAGTGTAAATGCTGCCTCGGTGGGGTGGATTTTGTTACCTTGGTATGTGGCTAGTTTTCCAAAAAATGAGGTTTGATGCATTGCTTGGCGTTTGGATTCCTTGTAGGTTTGAAATTGCATATACTATTTTGCATCTTACGTATTTCCCTTGTTTGTCTCCTTGTAGATTTACCTTGGGCCACATTGGCAAAAATCCAATAGTTGAAAAAGTGGGAGAATTTAGTGATATTTTAGTTGTGCGCTGGGAATTTACCCTATAGGATTTGAATAGATTTCCTCATTGCATTATTATTTTGCATTGCCAGTTTGCATGTTAATGGATAATATCATGTGTTCGTTTCAATGATTATGGTCCTAACTCGACAATATTCTAGCACCTGAGTGCAGTAAAATCCAACATCAGATATGGTTGCAGATATGGCACCAATAAATTGCAGCTGTAGGCATTACCTTCCAGGTGCTACGTGGCACACCTTCTGAGCATCTGATGTGGCATAAGCGCGGATCAGTTACCGCGCAGGGAACACCTCCGACTAGCCGCGGGATTGCCATGTTAGGACCACCCAGCCATGTCTGCAATGGCACCTGCGCGACCACCCAGCCATGTCTGCAATGGCACCTGCTCGACAACTAAGGACTCCAGAGAACCCGAGTTGGGAGCAGTAACGGTGGTCAACCAGGATCACTCGAAGGGCAAGCGCTTTGGAGGTTAGAGTTGAGGATTGTCAAAACCGCTAGTTGCTACCATCTCTAAATAGGAAACCTCCCTTGACCGCTTCTAAGATAGCTGAAACATTGACCATGGATTGGCACCTTTGGCGCTCGTCTCATAGGGCTACGAGAACTTATCACCCCTAACACTTTTTCCCAATGATACAAGTTTTGAGGGACTCACCACCGGATAGGTTGAACCAAAAAGACTTGATGCGGTCAACATATGGATTGTCAACCCATGGAATTAGAAAATTATATTATCTAGATATTATTTATATATTATTTTATTTTCTTTTTAATTAATTAGATGTTATATGATGTTATTTCTTTTAGTAAAGGATTCAAGTTTTTATTTTTAAATTGGATTTTAAGTCTATAAATAAGTTGGTCTTCCAATGAATTAAGAAGACTTTGAATGAACAAAAATTGAGTTTTTAAGTTTAGATAGTTAGTTGTAGAATTTATTTTATGTTCTTTAGTTTATAATTCTTTAATCGCTGGCCATCCGGCATCAAGACTGCGTCACGTGTCCTAAACAGCTGTGGCCTTCTCTTGGTTCGTCCCTTTATAGAGGGAAACTTCATTACTCATGGACCAATTTTTGTTGTCTGGTCTATTTTCACCTCGAGTATTGCCAGTTTTCCTGTCTTAGTAGTGCTTGACTCTCACCTCCTCCGTCTTTGGTAATCTCCGGTCACATTAAGTACCTATGTACTCTCGAAAATTTATGCCACCTGCCTCATCAACGGTAATAAAGTGAGAATTAGCCCAAAGGAGCAAATATTTTAGAATATTTGGGCCTTTTATAAGAGAACTCAGTAAGACAGGTGCATTTCTATATGGTTGTGGTGTGTCCACTGGTGGTATCTAAAACTAGGGAGTAAATCTGATTTTCTGGAAGTCCGAAACAAAAATATCAATCATAGGCTTCATTTGATAAACTGTTCCATAAGGGATATGGAGTAAAGATTTATAATCACTTATTCCATAGTTTTTCTCTATTGCAGCTGCTTTTGCTGTTAATTTGAATCCAACGTCAAACCTTGAGCGGAAGTGGATCTACATATCCTTTTACGAGTTCATTTATATTTTTTCTATCTTCGAGGAATTATAATATAATTGGTTGCAGTAAAGTAGTCGCAGCTCCTGATCCAGCTTATGTGTGAACATTTAACTTCATTATAAATGTGTCAGTGGGACTATTTAGATGCTTTGTTCTTATGGAAAGATTATATGGATGGTCAAACCTTGGCACATGAGAGGATGTGGTGAGATTGAGTTTGGTTTCTTTCGAGACTTTTCAGATAAGGTCTTTCTACTTGGCCCTCTGCGGTACCAATGACATCTCTTTTCCTTGGAAGGCTTGTACACCGTTGAAAGTTGTTTTCTTTCATTTGGTGCACGGTGCAGAATAAGATTTTTACAGTAAACAATTTGATCCATTGGAGGTTATTCATAGTGATTTAATGTTGTTTGTGCAAAAGAGATGAGGAGTCAGTAGTTCATCTCCTTATGCACTCTCTGGTAGCTTGGAAGCTTTTGGACTTCAGTCAGCTCTTGGTTTGGTTTGTCTTGGGTGTTCCCTAGAAGTGTGGCCCAGCTTCTTTTTTACTGGCAAGGAGTTAATATTGGGAAACTACAGTAAGATTTGGTTGTTGATTCTGTTGGGTTTGATGTGGATCATTTGGCACGAGACCAACCCCCGACATTTTGAAGGCATTGAGAACTCTTTGTTCAAGCTTAAGAGTAGTTCAGTTAGTATCTTTCGTAGTTGTGATATGGAATTGTAATCTTTCTCTTATCTAATATTTTGGTTTTGTAGGGCTTTTTGATACATTGGGAAGTTCTTTTATGTTGGTGGTCGTTTTTGTATACGGGTGGCATCCTTTTTATGCCTCGTTTATATTGTTGGTTTTACCTATTAAAAAAATATTTAGATGCTTGATGAGTTATTGAGTGAAATTCCAACATGTAGTATAACTATACAAATGACGACATCTTTGTGCAATTTTATGCCATGTTGAAGCCATCTTATTCTGCCAAATATATATTTGCTTGTTTGAGGGGTTCATACTGTATCATCTTGAAGGTGTTTTCCACCGTGTTTGTAAGCCTTAAAAGCTGGTTAAATGTGTGTGATTGTTGTATATACCAAGCAAGAGTGTACCTTAATTTTGGCAGTTAGAATTATATGTCTGCTCATCACTACGTAAATTTGCAAAAATGAGTCATTGATACTAATTTTTTCATACTTGGCATCGGGAAGTAAAAGTTTATGATTCCTCGTATTTTGTAACTGTCAGATATTCACACTATCAGCAGTACCGTTCCACAGGATGCCAACAGCCATTGCAGAATGTTTCTCTGTATTGAAACCTGGTGGTCTACTTCTATTCAGGGATTATGGTAATTGCCCAACTAAAAACAGTATTATCAGTTAGTACTACGAAGTGTATAAATGCATGCATGTTCATTGGATTTCATTTAGGGCTATTTGCTCAAAAAAAGCTCGCATGTAGGATTTTAAGCTGAATTTATAAGCATGGTAGACTTTTATCCCTCTTCAATAATATTAAAAAAAATTACTTCCACTTGGGAATTTTTTTTCTTCTGGGTTTTGGTCGAAAATTCTCACCATTTCGAGTGGGTAAAGGGTCATCATCCACAGCTGAGAACTTTTCTGTACTGCATTTAGAACCTAATTAATTATTGACATTGCGATGAAAAACTCAGGCCTTTATGACATGACGATGCTGCGATTTGATCTGGATAAAAAAGTGGGATTCAGGGAGTACAGGCGATCCGATGGAACTCGTTCTTACTTCTTTGGTTTGGATACTGTGAGGGATCTCTTTGTGCGTGCGGGATTCAATGAGGTAATAATCTTGATGTTGAATGTAGGAGTATCTTTTCCATACGGTGTGGCAGGGATATGAGGCGGACATAAGTTTGGGTCCCATCACTTTCATTGTGGAGCCTACACTAATGTGTGACTCAAATCCGTGTGTGGCGTTAAGGATTAACTCTTGTGAATGTAGCTATTATGCACTAGAGGTCTACATGGGATGGTTCATATTATCACAGGCCGGGTACCGGCTAAGTAATATTTATGCCTACTTCAACTCGTGGGTTAGAAGTGGGCTTTTTCACGTTTTTTTTTTTCTTTAGTAGAATATTTTTATTTCACATTTGATTTTTTTGAATCGTTTTTTTCTGTCCACAACGGCATTTACTTAAGATCCTGATTGGAAACTAGCTTAAAAGCTAGTTTTTTTGTGTTTTTAGCCAGAAAGCTAAATTTAGTTCAAAATATGTTAGTTTGGTAAATTAGTTTTTTGAAGTTGTTTGTTTGGGTAAAAAGTTATTTTTTTTGCTTTTTGTTCAAATTGGGTAGTTTTGTCTTTCCATATAGTTGAAAATAATGATTATATGAAGTTAGTAGTTGTAGTAAATAAGTTATGAATGAAGAGTATTATTGTATTTTAAAAGTAGTAAAAATTTGAATAATATATTTTAAGAGTTAGTGTTTTAATTTGATTTTTTGGTTTTTTAGTTTTTTTGCTTTTTTTCCAAACAGGTCATGTTGGCTTTTTTTTGCATTTTTAGCCAAAAAACCAAGGTAGAGCCAATTAGGGCCTAAATGTCTCTATCAATTCCTTTTTTCTTTTCAAAACTTTTCTAGGGCTTTTAGACTTTTTGCTTTTTTTTTTTTATTTATTTTAAAAACTGAATGTTAATTGAAAACAGTTAGAAACCACCCCACCCGGCAAGGTATTCCAGCTATTTAAGATTGCCACTGGGATCCACTGAAAACTTGTAAGTTTTGTGTTCGACTCTTGCTGGCAACACTTTGTGTGCAGATCTTGTGAGTAGTTTTGCACATTTCTAAGTTTACCATACCGGGATGGTTCCCAAGCAGCTCTGCTTAGGGCAGATTCTCAGGTCATAAAACACCCATTAGAAACCTGTGTAAAAAACGAGGCCCGTCTAGAGACTTAAACATTACATTGTACTCTTTACAGCTCGAGCTCGAATATTGCTGCATTAAGTCAGTGAATCGTCGGAACGGCAAGATAATGCGGAGGGTGTGGGTTCACGGGAAGTTCCGAAAGCCCTTATGAAGTCAGTGAATCGTCGAATATATGGGTTCGCGGGCTTGTGTCACGAGTTTGTTGGACTTGTTGCAACCATGCAACAAGTTAGAGTTTTGTGCAATGGACACGTTTGTTTGTTTCGAAGTGATGAGAAAAACATTCCTTCTGAATTTCAAAATATTATGAATGAATTTTCACACGAAATGTTTTATTGTTTATGTTGATAACATTTGTAATATTTTCAAAATTTATTGACCATCATTTGAAGCACAAACATTGTCAAAAATATTATTACAAGAAATGGACTAGTTGTGTCTGCTCCAAATTGAAACTGTTTCAAATCACTGTTTAGGTTTTTGAGTCATATATTAAAGTGAATCTTTTGTTTGTTGCCTTTTCAATTTGTCTTCAGATGATAAGAAAAAATGGCCTTCCTGTGTAGATTGCCAGCTAATTAAAAGTGAAACAAATGAAAGAAAAAGACCAGTTCAAACTATTGGCCTATTAGGTGGTTCGCAATTAACTTGTCAATCCATTTTAATTCGTTAGCTCGTCAACTTAACTCAACTCGTGTGGGTTGTGTGAGCGAGCGAGTTGGATTAGGTGGGTTGAGTGAAAAAAATAAAAAATGTTGGTTTGTTGTGAATTTATGTTTTTTTAATTCGTCATCAATTCAACTCGTCTATAGTATATATCAGTTATTGTATTTTTATATATGACGAATTTTAATTTCATATACATATTTACTTGTATATATATATATATATATTATAATTTGTAAAGAACAAATTACAAAATTTATAATTTTATTACTACTTTGGGGGTGTTTGGCAAAGTTAGTGTTACTAGTTTTTAGCTTCCTGCTTTTAATTTTAGTTATAAATTACAATTTATTTTAAACGCTCACAATTTCTGTTACAAGATATAACTATTTTTTTAAATTTTAGTTATAAACTGCAATTCTTATCAAACACTCACAATTTTTGTTACAAGCTACAATCTATAAATTATTAGTTCTAGCAATTCCAAATACCATTTTTATGTATTGTGGATATTTTTTTTCAATAAATATTGTAAATATTATTGTTAGAGATATTTAATTATATTATTACTATTATTATAATTGAATGATTGATAATATTTGTAGTTAGTTTTCTGCTCGGCGTGTTAAATATAATTTTTTTTAAAAAAAAATTGCAATAAGTTTTTTATTTTTTAGAAACTAATTTAAGAAAATAATCTCAAATCTTTATAATTTTTTAACCCGTTAAATTGCTTAAAATGCAGGTTAAAACTGTTAAAAAATATTATAAAATTCGTTAGTTTTAATGATTAATAGATTGATGGTGAATTAAAAAAATAGTAAAAAAAATAGTCACTCATCAAATATAGATTGGTTAAAAACTCTTTTTTCTACCCAACTTTAACCCGGCCTATGCACACTCCTAATTTTTATGCGGTGAAGCTATAGAAACACACAAGAAAGCATCAGAATTTAATTTATGTTTGTAATTGAACCAAATATAGGTTACTTTGATGAATGTGGTATATACTGGGTTTGTGTGGTTTTTGTTTATTTTTGGCCTTTTAAAAATTTTTTGATTAGATTTTTTATTTTTTATTTTTTATTTTTTTGAATTATCTCAATTAGAGAAACCAAAAAATAAAAATTATTTTTTGATCAAAAGATGATGGAAGAAAAATAAGTAACATAAAATATGATTTATAATGTGACATTTAGTGTTTATGTCATTTTATAAATTTATTATTTATTTTAAAATATTATACATGAAATATTATA
>JAULJZ010000020.1:7722685-7737942 GCA_032270985.1 Heliamphora pulchella | reverse complement strand
AAAATAGTGACTCCTTAGGGAGGATATTTTTATTCACGGGTTAAGTGTATAACCATTACTCTAAATTTGAAAAATCCAGTGTCAAAGCCCTAGAATTTAACTCATGTTTAACTCGTCTATTTATATTCTTCCTCTTCATGATCCAAAGCCATTGACTCATTTGCTCGAAGGACCAACTTCATCCTCTCTCGAAGTTAACGAGATCTTATATGTAGACAAAGATGGCTTATGGGACCTCGAAGAGTGGGAAGAAAAATAATTGATCAATATGGAAGAGCCTGACGTTGTGGAACTCGACTTTCAAGTAACCCGCCAGTAGAAGAAAATGAACAGGATGATGAAAAGGATTAGCCAATCAGGGAACCTTTGGGCGCCCCCTTTGCCTTGTGGATATGAGAATATCTTCAATGGGGTTACACTTTTTCAACTCTTTGGGAAAGAAATCTATATAAGCAAGAATGAATCTTGGCTTTCCCAGAACATAATGAGTATAGAGGAAGATTTTTAGGAAATTGAGGAGGTAGAAAACACATCGACGATCAGGACAGTGGAAGAAAAAGAAGAAAATTAAGAGCAAGGGAAAGAGAAAATAGATGACTTTTGGACATACCAAAAAGAAGAATACCCTGAGGTAGAAATCAAACAGAAGACTAGTCAATTGAAAGGGTTGTGGGAACCTGAGGAGCAAATGGAACATCTGAAGAGAAGTGAAAGGCACTTCAAACCCGCACAGTTAGAAAGGGACAGACAAGCAGAGAAACGAAAGAACCAAAAAGGCAAGAAGAGAAAAGAGGTGTGAATACAAAGATACAATGTTGAAATAATTGAGGAAGACGCAAGCGAATGTCAGTATATAGGGGTTGCTAGTGGCTTCTCACAAGCACCGACGTGCTGTTTTGAAAGCTCTGAACAAGTTGAATATATTGATCGACATCACTCCTGAACAACTGGTTGGGATGATAGTGCCAGATAAACAGCTTAGTGTAATTGCCTTCAGTGATAGAGACCTCTTACCCGAAGAACCTTCCCACAACATGTCACTCCACCTAATGGTTAAATGTTTAGAATGGGTACCAGTTGTTTTGGTAGACAATGGCTCTGCATTGTACGTATGTCCACTGTGAAAGACCTATTATTTGGGCTAAGAACTCAGGATTTCACGCTGAGCACATAAGGAGTAAGAGCCTACGATAGTACCTAGAGGAACGTTTTAGGACTAGTGACATTTGCCATGACAATCGGACCTTTGGAGAATGAGATTAAATTCCACATCCTTGATGTACTGGCCTCGTTCAATTTGCTTTTGGGGAGCCCTTGGTTACATGATCCTGTGATAAGAGCGATTCATTCTACTCTGCAGCAGAAAGTCAAGCTAATAAAAGAAGGATCAACCCTCACTATTCTTGGAGAACCTAGCATTTCATCTCCTATCAATGACAGCACTCCGCTCTTGGAAATACAACACGGGGAGGAAAACCTATTTCTTAGCGGGTTCAATTTTGATGTAACTAAGGCCGTCCAAGTGCTGATGAATGAATAAGATAATTATATAAATCCAAAGGTAGTCGCGATGATGAAGGGAATGTCTTTTTTCCCTCGGAAAGGGCTTGGAAAGAATTTGCTAGGAATCATAGAGTCAATTCCTATCAGTCACAACCGTCAAGCATTTGGGCTTGGATATAAGCCAGAACCGAAAGAGTTGGAAGTGCAAAGAAGGAAGAAGAAGATGGTCGAAATGAAGACTAGTAAATACCAATCGACCTTGAATGGATGCTTCATCACGGAAGGAAAGGATTTCCCCAACTGTAGATTTTTGAAACATTGGATTGAGGAAGAGACAAATCAAAAGCTTTAAGGATTAGGAATATTTTTCAACCACTAGTTATCATACAACAAAGAAGAGAAAGAGATATGGCAAGTAAAGTTCACCAAAAAAGCAAAAGTGGGCAGACTGCATGGAATAAAGCGATCTAGGTTGTTTCTTCAATGAAATGATAGCCCGAATGTGTATAAGCATTGAAGCCGACGCTGTGAGGCTGATGGATGCCGATGAGCCTACGGATCCCACGAGACTAATTGTGGAATTCAAGAAAATTGGTTCTTTGATTCTAATCCTTTGTATGATGTAGGTAACATGTTAGAGTTCGAGTCCAGTAAGTCTGTCAAGGATGAGTCTATAATCGGATTTTGCAATGGCGAGTATGCCAAGAATGCACCTGTTTGCATCCCATGTTCTTCCTTTTATTTTGAATTTAAGTCCTAAGTTGTAACTTTTTCTAACGTTAATGAAATGAATCTGAATTTCCCTTACATTCTTGTGCCTTAAATGTTTTGTATAGATTTCAAATTTTTTGATAAATACGAAAGAATATTCTCCAAGAATAAAATCTTTAATTGAAAAAGAAGAAGAGATGTAAGCTAAACCTGTAATAGAAGAAACTATTAATGAAAAGAATCCGTAGGTGGTTTTGATTGATTCCATGTTATCTTTAGAGCAACGCAAGCAACTAACGCTCTTATTAAAAGAATATAAAGATGTTTTTGCATGGTGCTACGAAGACATGCCTTGAATCGATTCTAACATCATGCAACATCAAATCCTCATATACCCGGATGCCAAACCTATAAAGAAAAAGCTCAGGAGAATAAGACCATATTGGGCTCTCAAGATCAAAGAATAAGTGATTAAGTAAATTAACACGGGATTCCTTATAGTCATTGAGTATTCAAAAATGGGTAGCCACTGTAGTGCCAGTACTATAGAAGGATGGAAAAATTCATGTTTGTGTTGACTTTTGAGACCTCAACAAAGTTAGTCCCAAGGACGACTTTCATCTCCCCATATAGACATGCTAGTAGATAACACTGCTAAAAATGCACTCTTGTGCTTCATGAACGGTTTTTCAGGATATAACTAAATCATGATGGCTCTAGAAGACCGAGAGAATACTACATTCACGACACCCTTGGGAACATATTGCTATAGGGTCATGTCTTTTGGATAAAAAAAATGTAGGGGTAACCTATCAAAGAGCAGCGACCACACTACTACATGATATGATACACAAGAAAATGGCAGTTTATGTAGATGACATGATAGTAAAGTCTAAGACCAAGGAAAGACGCCCTTCGGCTTTGAGGAAGTTGTTTGAATAGATTAGGAAATATAAGATGCACTTAAACCCATAGAAGTGTGCATTTGGACTGACCGCTAAAAAGATACTTAGGTTTATGATCACGTAACGAGGCATAGACGTTGATCCGTCAAAGATCAATGCTATCCTCGAGATTAGGACTTAGAAAGAGAAAAGAAGCTTATTAGAAAATATTCAATTCATCAGTAGATTCATAACCAAGTTAACGTCAACTCGTGAACCTCTTTTTCGACTGCTAAAGAAGGGAACGAAGTTTTAGTGGAATCGGCAATGTTAAGATGTCTTCAATGCTGTATGACAATACTTGCAAAATCTTACAGTCTTATCACCGTCAGAACTTGGAAATCTTCTGATTTTATATCTATCAGTAACCAATTCAACGATGAGTTGTATGCTCGTATAAGAAGATGAAGCAAGAATAGAGAAAGCCATATATTATCTAAGCAAGAAGATGACAAATTGCAAAATTTGATATACGTCTTTGGAAAAGACTTGTTGGGCGCTAGTTTAGTCATCCGAGAAATTATGCCATTATATGCTCACAAACTGCATCATCTTAATTTCGCTGATGGACCCACTTAAGTATCTATTCGAGAAGTCAGCGTTAACAAGAAAGTTGGCCCGATGGCTATTAATGTTAGTAGAATTTGACCCGCAATATATGATGAGAAATCATTCAAAAGAATAGCTACCACAGAATTCTTAGTCGAATATCCGATTGAAAGAGAGGAGGACCAAGAGTTTGAATTCCAAGATGAACAAATGTTAAAAATTGAAAAAAAGCTGTGGACTCTGTATTTTGATGGAGCTTCGAATCAATATGATTATGGGATTGGAATACTCTTAATTACCCTCGTTGAACTTTGAGATTACAAATAATCAGGTCG
The DNA here is from genome assembly GCA_032270985.1 of Heliamphora pulchella. Lineage (NCBI taxonomy): Eukaryota > Viridiplantae > Streptophyta > Magnoliopsida > Ericales > Sarraceniaceae > Heliamphora > Heliamphora pulchella. The sequence goes on along the minus strand of JAULJZ010000020.1, from coordinate 7,733,900 downwards.
AGTATGAATCTTAGTCAGATTGGAAGCAATCTCAGAGTTAGGGGCAAGAAAGTTAAAAGTAATTGGAGATTCACCATTAGTGGTATTCCAAGCAAAGGGAGAATTGAAGGTTAAGGAAGAAAAGCTAATTTTATACCACCAAGAGCATGAAAGAATGATCCCATGCTTTGAAAATGTGACTTTCATCCATGTGGCAAGATTACAAAAAAAGCTACTTTAGCTTTGATGATAGATATACTGATTAGAGTAAGAATGAGACCTTACAAATCTAGCAACGAGATGTACCCGTAGTTGATAACATAACTGCATTCCAAGAGACCAATGATGGATTACCTTGGTATCATGACACTTGGAACTTCATCAAAAAGGGAGAATATTCTAGTCTATCAAACAAAAAGGATTGGAGAGCCATAAGAAGACTAGCTGCACAGTTTGTAATCTGCGAAGAAAAACTATATAAAAAAGGATATCTGGGAGTTAACAAGCTTTGCTAAACCCATAATGAAATCTGAATTTATCGCTTTAGATAAAGTAGGAAAAGAAGCTGAATTGCTTTTACCAATCTTAGAGAATATTCTAACATAGTCAAGACATGTGCCTGCAATTTATATTTATTGCCACAACCAATTAGCAATTGGCAAAGTATAGAGTAATATGTATAATAGTAAATTTTGACATATTCGTCATAGAAACAATACCAATGGTTTAATTAGAAAGTAAGCTAATTGATCATTAGGGGGAAGTGTTAGAGCCTATAACTTAAGAACCGTTATAATAGACACCAAACCTAATTGATTAGAGATCTCAATATTTAGATTTAATGAAACAATTAAGTTGTAAATAACACAGGAGGATCACATCGGAAGTCATCTCTCTTACCAATTTCTAAGATGACATTGTGATGCTTGCAGTGAATTATGATAAGTATAGAGTAATATGTATAATAAAAATAATTTTGACAAAAATAAATATAACACCCATATGTCTTGTAAAACGGGTCTAAATTGCTATTTTTTTCTTAACAAGGAGATAAACGATATATATTTATTTCTTAAATTTTGTTAAAAGTGAATAAAAACTTAATGTTTAAAGTCACTAGTTGAATATAAATATAATATAATGAGTTTAATGAAAGAACGAATATTTCATCCCTCTTCAAGAGAAACCTTGTCGGTATATCTAAGCCAACCTTAGAATACTAGGAGGATCCCGTAAAGATGTCCAATTATTATTATTATTATTATTTTTGAAATGAAATATGTTAACAGTCTTGCATTTTTAATAAAAATGAATAAAAGAAAAAAGAAAGCTGGTTGGGAATCACCTTTGCATCCCGCTCTACTCATCAATCGCAGCAAGACATCTCTCCCCTCTGACAAAACAAGTTCTAACTGGGTTTTGATCGCAGTATATTCCCCTATAGTTGCAGAGAGAAAGGAGAGAGAGCGAGAGAGAGGCGGATCAATGGGTGACAACCTATTTCAGGGATTACCACCTCCTTCTGCGCCGCCGCCGCGACCTTCTGCTGAACAACAACATTATCCGAATCCCACGTCCTCCACCGCCCCCGCCGCCGCCGCCGCCGCCACCACCACCAGCATCACCGCCAAAGAATCTTTTCCGAATCCACCGCCGCCTGTGCTCAAGAGCGCTCTCAAACGCACCAAGCCAACTGAATCGCGACCTGAAGGTACTTCATTTTCCCACTGGAAAGAAACCCAAAGTTTTCGCTAGATTCTCTATTGCTGCTCGGAGCTTCTTTACCTTACTGGAATTGCTTCTCTCGGTGAAATTTGTTCCATATTGATGTATTGAATTTTATCGGTTCTTGTTACTTTTAGATAATTGATCATTAGGGTTTCATCATACAGCATTAATGTGAATCTTCGCACTCGAAAAGTGATCAATGATTACGAGCTGATGGATGTTTTTTCTTGTATGCTGAAATATCGGTACTTGTTTACAGGAAACATTGTGAAGAAATTCGAAAGTGATTAATGATTATTAGTAGATGTATGTTTTTTCTTGTATGCTGAAATTTCTGTACTTGTTTTCAAGAAAAGTTGTGAAGGAAAGCCCCTAACTCACCCTAAGAAGCAACAGAGGAAACACAATGGTATGTTCAAAGAAGCCTGATACGTGCAACTATTTGTTGGGTGGAAAAATACAAAAAGTACGTGGATGCATAATCTTAATTTTTTTTACATTTTTTGTTGCCCGGACGGATCTTCTACGCTTTGAATCAGGACTCCAAATGGACCAATTAAGCCAAATAGTGCACTGGTTGAGCTTGGCTCAGTCCATTGTAGAAGTTTTTGAGCTTTTCTTGTTGGGTTCTAACCAATCATGAGCTCAGCTCAGAATTGGCTTGAATCCTTTGATTTTCATGGCTGATACTGACAATCCAGCTGGACTTGTGGCTTAAAATAAACAATGTTATATATGGAGAGAGAGAGAGAGAGAGAGAGAGAGATCAATTGCATGGATTTGGTTATGAAAGCCGGCCGTAAACTGCAGGTACAGGTACGAGGTATGGGTATTGTACGGTACAGGTACGCCAACACAATGAAACCTTGGAAAATAAGGCACAGTTCGCGGCCATGGTTTGACAATAAATTTATTTATATATGCTAAATACAAATCTACTTTTAGCTTATAAAAGAAAAAGAATAGATGTTAGATTATAAAAAAAATAGTAAAATTGTCGTCTCAACGCTTAGTCTTTGACTATTGTTGGTTTGGATGGAAAATGGTGATGCTTATTGAACTGGACGACGATTGCTATGACAATTGTATGTATTGGTTGAAAGTTGCTTTGGCAATCGCAAATCCTAAATGAAAGTATATGAAGATGTGTAGATTTTTCACATTGTGATTAATTTAAAGAAATTTAAATTATGCTGTTTAATACTCAAATTTGTCATTGTATTAAAAGATTCCATATTATTTACCTTGGTACTCTTTTGGTTTTCAAAAAATTCTTATAAGTTCCAATGTACCCACCCATTCACGTGCCAAAGCTGCAGTGGAGCCACACAGTTTGGACCAATAGAAAACTGGGTACTAGTGTTGTACCCAAAATGTACTGATGTCGTACCTAACAATTGGAAAAGTACTCAGTATCTTTTTAACGTACTCGGTACATATTTTGCCATACCAGAGCCGTACCTGGTATGGGTACGGGTCCGGTACGCATACGACAACATTTTTGAAGTACCCATGTAAGAGACCCTCAAATTTGTTATATTTTAGATCCAACTGCTACCACGAAGCAAAAGAAAATAATAATAATAATAATAAGAAGAAGAAAACTATAGTATCACGAGATTGCATTCTCGGAAGCAGATTGTCGTCTGTGATGCTGATGACATTGTTAGCCAAAAAGACCCTGATGTTGCGTAGTTGAAGACTGGAAAATCTGACTGCTTTTCATTGTGATAAATGGGGGCATTACCTGAGTTTTACACATGGTTTTCCATTATAGAATATTAAATTTGTATTTAGACCATTCCAGTTTTAGGCCAATAAAACTTGGGACATTTTGTTTGATTCTTGGACTTAACCTTATTTATTGATACGTCATAAAAATTTGTGCATTGCTAATCAGCCTTCCAAACTGAGTCATTGAATCGAGCTGTTGTGCATGGTTAAAATCTACCATGAACAATCTTGTATGAACCACTTTGAATAGCTTGTTTCCAGCCATAGTTTGAGCTTTAATATTGGTAGAGGTTGATCTGCTTATGGAAATAGTTTGAGCTTTAATATTGGTAGAGGTTGATCTGCTTATGGAAATAGTTTGAGCTTTAATATTGAATAATAGTAGAGGTTGATTTTCTTGTGGAAACTTCTGCATATAAAAAAGAAGCTCAACTGTTTATTGCAGTTCCAGCTGCTGCACCTGAAAAGCGGTTGAGATTTAAAACAACAACAGATGCCTCAGAGATTCAAGTTATAGAGGCCATGCAGAAGATAGCATCGCATATAAAGAACCATTCGAAGTTTGGTAAGGCATCAAAGCTTGCTATACAACTGATTCAGGCTGGTAGTGTTAAGCCTGGAACAAGTGACTACTTCTTTGCCATTCTAGAATCTGCAATGTTGTCACCAACTGCTTGTAATGATTCTTCAGTAAGAGCTGATTATCACACACTGTTCTCGGCCGCAGAAGATGCAGTTGAAGTGAGCATTTCTTCATTTAGTTTTTATGTGAAGCTTGATGAATTTTTAGTTTCTCGAAAGCCTTGTCCTGTGATGTATGGCTTACCTTTTAATATCATTTGCCTTTTTCTAGTCATTTAACAAGAAGCAGAGAAATCAATTCGCTGCATGGATGATTAGGGCTGTAGTGGCAAATGATCTATTTACCGATGACAGCTTTGTGGTATGCCTTTTCTCTTATGGTTGATATTATTACAGATCTTTTTTCAATGCAGTTAATTAAGCTGTGGATGGATAATCTAATGCTTTTATGCCCTTTTATAAAGTTTCTTTTGTTTATAAAAAAAATCTAATGCCTTTTGTTCTTAGTTATGTTACAGACGATGACATTCATGCATCCTATCCCAACTTTGAAAGATTGACACCTTTTTTGTTCGTTGTTTGCCTTCAATTTTAAGCTCAAAGCTGCTATGAGATTCTGTACGAGCAGTCTTTCAATTATGCACACTACATCAAATTTTGTTTATGTTTGAGTTTCGCTAAGCTTTAGTTGAGTTCTAAATTAAGGAGTTAGGGTGTTATGTATACAGTGAAAAAGAGGAAGATAAAGTAGCAGATTAAGTTGAATGTAAGTTACTACTTGAAAATGATGAATTATTCACGCTGTTGAATTTCCCATGTGCAATTGGTTTGTCTTCGTGCAGATGAAGATGGAATACAATGAATTGGAGAGTGGGTACTGTTGTTGTGAAGAGGCAAGGAGCCTTTAAAAATTTTCAAAGCATTCAAGGAAAAGGAAAGATGATGCTCCTTTCTTTGAATCCTAAAGTATATTCAAGCTGCGTTTAGTGGTTATTGAAATTGGTAGGGATCTCATGTCAAAAGCCAATTTTAGCTTCTCGTATGGTACTTGACAGAGAAAATATTTACGAGTTCATGAAATGTTGATGAACTGCTTAACTTTTTTTGACAAAGATTACGGGTGGTTAAATTGTAAGGGTGAAGACATTTGTCAAGTGAAGAAGCAACAAAAATAGGTGCATGCTTCCATACTTAATGTGAACATCAGTGATGAAGAATAAATGAGACACTTTGAGTCCCATGAAGGTAGACAATCTTTTGTTTTCCTTAAAAGAGGACTCATTTTTTGTGTATTCTTAGCGGTTATCATAGTATGTTTTATGAGGAGAGATATTAATTGTTGTTCTTGATACAAATGCAATGTACCTGGGAGAGGGTATTAAAGCACATATTTTCTGAGTAGGGTGGAAAAATTCTCTCTTTTTGATCCAAATGCTAGACAATTTGTTTTTTTTTGATGCTGAAATTATATTGGATTACTTGTTTTGAAGTGATATGTGATTGATTGGTTGGCTGTTTTATCTTTAAAAATGGAATGGTGAAACATTTAATCAGGACTAGTTTTTGTAATACAGTCAAATATAAATTCTTTTAGTTATCAAAAAGAATTAATCTTTGGTAGTAAACTAAATGAAATGTTCTTTCTTTTGAAAGCCAAGACCAAATCTACATTTAACTCACTTTTCTGCATGTAACCTAATCTCTAGTGTATTTCTTATGGCTTTCACAAGCGAGGTATACCCATGTTAGTTCTGGCTTTTTTACGTCATTTCTCTTTATGTTTTTCTACTTACGATTTTTGATACACACCAAATTGTATAGGGCCATTTTGTTGTGGTCGGCCGTTTTTGTACTTAGTTAGCATTCCTTTATGCCTATTTATAATATCTCTTTTACTTATTCCCAAAAAAAAAACTTAGAGGAAATGCCCTGGGGGCACATGCTTAGGATGTAATCAAATCTATAAATACTTTGTTGCAAGAAAGATAAATAGATGGAGCTGCTGGACCGATGTTTTTGGGACAAGGATTACCATGCCATGCATACTGGGATCTTCTGTCTTGTTCCGTACTAAGTGGAACATTGTACTGTGGGCCAGACTTCATCATTTAGTTGAAGTGAAAATGAATCAAACAATAGTCTAGTTTCAAATGCAATACCAAGGGGTTATTTGGTACTCCATTAAGTGCTTTATTTGAAAGTTTTTAGTGAATTTATTAAGCGCTTTTGATACCAAGCATTATTATCATTATGTTGATATTAGTTTTTGAACGTAACATGGTATATTTCTCTTTTAGATGTCTAGATTTAACAATTTGAAAATTTCTTATCCTATCCCCTATTTTGCTTCCTCTTTTAGATGGATGTAAGGTAATGAATGGAATATTACAAATTCAAGGAGTTCTGGACTGTGCATAAGAAGAAAAGGCAAGCGAATGGATGATGCATGCTACTACTTGCTTGGTGTTACTTCCCAATTGATCTTCCTCTAGTTGTGCTGACCTGTATGACTTCATGACGCAAAGAAAAAGAAGGGAAAATGTGAAATCTCACATGAAACATGTTTTTAAACATCATTGAATGAAGTTTTTGGTTGATTTGGGTCTTCGTCTCATAGAATGCTATTAGATAGATCTATTGGCTTTTTATAACATTGCAATAGTTGGGGTATTTGAGTAATTTTAAAAATTGCTGGATATGGGTTGTAGGGGTCACTCATGGGTCCTGTTACATGCCAAATAATGTTATTGGGTCTTATATGTAGTCTTTATATGAACCTAATAAGTCAAGTTTCTAATTTTCTAATATTTAAGTAATTGTTCTAGAATTAGGTGAACTAGCATCTTGTGAATATCTTATTCAACTATTCTCTGGGGTAGAGTTACAAGATTTTGTGATTGTGTTGAATTGGCCTAATAATTTCTAGGTTGCCGTTCTTCTTTGCTGCCTTAATTACCCACAATTATTTTCAAATTACTTTCACAGCCCCCAGACAAATCAATGCTTAAATCAACCTGAGCGCTTGCACTATCCATTGGCATTCAATTTAACATTTAAACCTTAAATTTCTTGCCATATGGGGCACCAAGTAACCTTAATTCTGAAAATCCATTATCCAGCAAGCTATCACTTCTGAAATCAAACTAATTTAAGCCTTTTCCCTTTTACAAATCCTTGTATTTATGTTCTATCTTTTAGAACCCTAATGCTACCTATTTCAGTTATATATTTCTGAAAACTTCCAGCTTCATTCGGGCTTTATGTACGATATTTCAGTCTTGGAAGACTGTCTTATCCAAATCTGTTACATGTGAAAAATGCCTCTTTGAAGTGCATATGCTTCATTGGCATTGCTTTTGCAGTTTAAAATTTTAAATTGATGTGACCAATTGCAAGTGGAACATTAATTCTAGTGGGATATTAATTCTAGTGCAAGTTATTAAGAGTGTATAGTAGGAATAATAATTTCAGAAGAATAATGATGTAGAGAGTACTTGCACATGTTTGTGCACACGCTCAAATTGTATGTTGCAGTAATAGATAGACAGTAATCATAATTAAATATGCATGAATCTATATAGGTTCTTAATTTGGTACGTGAGTTGAGGGTTGGATGTGTGTATTCTAAACCGATCTTAGGTTATCTCACTATATCCCTGACTGTGTTTTTGTACTTGTCAGTCTGCAACTTCTGTACACATACTTCCACTAATCATATTTGATCCTTACTGAATAGGTAACCCAGGTCTAACCGTCTAACAGCTTACACAATCTAAAGTTTTGCTAGAATTAAGGCATGGTATGAATGTGGATCTACTTGGTGACACTGAATGTGGATCTTCATGCCACAAAAACTGGATCTACTTGGTGATGGCCGAGCAAAGCATAAGCTGTAAAAGAGCAAAAACTTGAGAAGACTACTTGTTGAAATTTGGTTCCAAATTAAGAACTAAGAGTTGGGACAATTTGCAAAGTTTTGAAGTTATTTATTTATACATTATACCTTTTCATTTCAAATTGCAGTCGTTATGCACGCGTGTTGTTTAATCTTTGCTCTTGAAACTAATTTGTTAGAGCTATAGTTTAGTGAATCTTAGTGCTGATGTCATTTATTCTTGCTCGAATGTGAATTTTATTGGCAAGTGTAATTCTCATGGGTCATTCCCTTCAATTAACACGCAAGAACTGGAATTTGTATTTGAACTCAATTTGGTCCATATTTAGAAATTCTCACTATAATAGAAGAGTATTTCACTCAAATTCCTTCTGTTTTTTGTCCATAAATACCATTTCCACAAGTAGTGTGATTCTTGTCTGATGTCTGCTTTGATAACATTCTGCAATCTCATTCTCATGCATCTGTTAAGAAAGTTTCAGCTATTGTATTTCGATAACGAATCACTGACCAATTTATGAAGTATAACCCACGAAGTCTTGATGATTAATCACAATGCTTTTGTTTGAATTTTGAATTTTGAATTTTGAATTTTACTATTGAGTAGCTCCTGTTTGACAGTGTCTAATGATTTTATGCTCATCTTTTGCTTTGATGGGACATCATTTAGAGCTTGATTGGCAACTAGCTTCAAAACTAACTTTTTTGCTTGTTTAGCCAAAAAGTTAAATAGGTTCAAAACAAGTTGTTTGGTAAATTAACTTTTAAGCTAGCTTTTTTGAGTTTGGTTGATTGGGTAAAAGTTTAGTTTTTTTGCTTTTTGCTCAAATTGGACAGGATTGTCCTTCTATATAGTTGATTGTAACGATCATATATGGTTGGTATTAGTAGCAAATAAGTTATAAAATAAGGTATTATTGTCGTTTAGAATGAGGTGAGAGTTTGAATAGATTATTGTAGGAATTAGTTTTATGATTTGATTTTTTTTCTTTTTGGCTTTCTGCCTTTTGGCCAAAAGGGCTATGCTAACATTTTGCCTTTTCAGCTAAAAAGCTAAAAAACGTGGGTTGCTGCTGGTTGTTTTCAAAAGCAATTCATATGTTATATTTTGATAACAAGTCAATGACAAATTTATGTAGTACACGACCTACAAAGTCTTGATGATTTGCCGCAATGCTTTTATTTGACTTCAAATTTTATTATCGAATAGCTCCTGTGTGACAGCAGCTAATGATTTTTGGCTCATCTTTTGCTTTGACATGACATCATTTAGTTTTCAAAAGCGACTGGACGAATTAAAGAAGCTATACTGAATCTTCCTGTTGCTACCAAGGATGAAGACACGGAAGAAGCTGCAGCCCTGAATGAGGTGACAGGAGTGGCAGATGTGTACCGTCAGGCCAAGCCTGACGTGTCTTCAGTTGCTACATCTGAAGGAAATGATAAGGATGACTCAGATCCATTTGGCCTCGATGCTCTGATTCCTAGTACATTGAAGAAAGATGAGAAAACAATGAAGGCAAAAAAGGAAGCAGCAACAAAGATCCAGGAGGAAGAGGAAGAGACCAAGAGATTTTTCAAATTGCAAAGAGAAGCCTTGATTCTTTGTTTGGAGATTGCTGCCAGGCGTTATAAAACCCCATGGTTAAACCCTATACACAGATAGTGACTTTTTGCGTAAATGTTATATTTTTCCCCCAGAAGACACCCTCCCTCCCCTCCCCCAGAAAAAAAACAAGGTCTACCATGCTTTCAAACATTGGCATCAGGATACGCATTGGTGTTGGTTATACAATCATTTATTGGCCAATATCTTTGCAACTGTTGGTGGTATTAGAGGTCCAAAAGACCTTGATATGTATCCCCTGAAATTTAAAACTTTGAATCATCTACTGCTTTCTGGTAGTATTATATTTATTTAGTTTTTTTTTTTTCCTTTTCTTTTCCATTCTAAGATGTTGATCTTTGTCTTCTCAGGTGCCAGACAGCCATAGATATCCTCGTAAAGAATGCCTCCGATAACATTTCACGGTTCACGTCTAAACAAAGAGATGCTATTGAGAAACTCTGGGCTTCAATTCGGGAACAACAAATTCGTAGGAAGCAAGGGAAGTCAGTTTCAGGGAAACTCGATGTGAATGGTTTTGAATGGCTCCAGCAGAAATATGCAAATGAGAAGATCAGCATCCGGCATTCTGTCGGAGGTAGCGGGGACCGTCGTGCTCAACAGTGGCTAGGTTAAAATGGCTCCTTTCTTTAATCTAGTTTGAATTGCCACATTATTCATGGCAGTTCACTCCATACAGAAAAAAAAGGAAGAAAAGTGAAAAGGGATTGAAATCATCCATTCGGTCGAAAATGACTAATTTGATATCTATACATTTTGGTTTTGGAAGTCTTGTATGGCTTTGCAAGGGGGGTTGAAGAACTCCATTGGTGCAACACTTTTAGTTTTTTTCGAAACTTTCGTTCTTCTCCAGCAATCTGCAGAGGATTTTCGTCTCCTCTAAAATCTTAAGCAGGGATCTAAATAACGGCTGTTACGTAACGAATCGGCCGTTACGTAACGGTATCTTGATGTGCTGATCCCATTATGTTGTTGTGTATCGATTGCACACAGAATTTCCACTGTATGGACCGTTACTCCCGTTACTTAACGGATATCAGTCGAGTATCGGCATGTAATGACCGTTACAGTCGATACGGGCCCCCGGCAACACGATGACAACTGAACTCACATTTTTTCTTTTTCTTGTCATCTTCGAACTTGTCTGTTTTGTTTTTTCCAAACTTGTTTTGCCTTTGCCAAACTCATCTTCCTCTTCGATTTTAGTTTGGATCTAGGGTTCTAGCGTCGATTTGGATTGTCGATCGTGTGTTGGAGTTTGGATCTAGGGTTCCAAACTTTCAGCATCGCCATTGAGTTCGATTGGAGATTTTGGTGTTGCTGCTGTTGCGATTTGGGATTTCGGTGGGGTTGTCGCTGTTATCGTTAGTGCGCTGTTGCGATTTGGGATTTGGATCGTCGAGTTCGATTGGAGTTGCTGCTGTTGCGATTGTGATTTGGAAACTTGGTTATTGATTGCAGAATCTCTCAAAGTTGTGTTTGTGTGTGGACAGATTTGCCTCACTATTTTTTTTTTCAATTTGTAAGTTTTTTTATTATTTTAATTGGTATTTAAATTCTTGTTATAATTTTTATTTATATTTTTATCTTTTTTTTAAAAATTATTCTTTTCAATTTATCATCTTATAATTTATTATTATTATTGTATGTAATATTTAAATTATGAATAT
>JAULJZ010000020.1:7684571-7706657 GCA_032270985.1 Heliamphora pulchella | reverse complement strand
TGGCCAATTCAATTGCAATTGAATCTGCTATTGAAATCTGGATTTCTATGGCCAATGAAATTCACAGATTCCAACACTAGTTACCACCAGGGGTATCCCCGTCACATTTACACTATGCCCCTCACTATCTTCCCCTTGTGTATTAACAGACTTTCCAGCCACTGCTACATAGACTGTCCTTTTACTTTTTTGGCTTTGTTCCTGCTCCTCTCTGCTTATCATCGAATCTATTATTTTTTCTTGCAGCTCACTTCCCCCTACATAATCATTTTTGTGTATGGATCCGTCCACTTGGTTGACAAGAGCCATATCATCAACATCTTCTTTCCATAGCTCTACGTCCCCATTGTTGCTTATAGATCTTTTATAAGTTTTAAGGGAAAATTACAGAAACACTCCATATACTATTCGCGAATATCACTTAACCCTTTGAACTAAAAACCCGTTCAAAGTGCCCATACACTATTTATTTGTATCATTTTGTCCCCCTCCCTAGATATTTTGCTTGTGTCACGGAACCTTAACGGAGGGGGACAAAGTGATACAAATAAATAGTGTAGGGGCCACTTTAAACGGGTTTTTAGTTTAGGGAGGTTAAGTAATATTCGCAAATAGTGTAGGGGGTGTTTTTATAATTTTTTCTAAGTTTTAATTATGTCAAACCATGCAGATGAATTTTGTATTCGACATATCAAATAAGTTAAGTAAAAATTTTTTAAAAAAATTATAAGAGGTCAATTAAATAAAATTATCACTAATCTAATTTTATTGACGGGTGCCTTAACGTGGAATAAATAAGCATTTAATAACATGGAGCTCAAAATTAATTTTGATATAAGACCGGCAGTGCAATTATAATTATTTAGTGGTATAGATTGTAATTTATGTAATTGAGATTTTAATTTGGGTTATTTAAAGTTTTCCTAATTACATAAGAAACCCATATTTTATTTATTCTTTAAATTCCTATCGTAACCTATAGACACACCCTTAACTTATTGGCAGCCAAGAGTTAGGGTTTTTTTGCAATCTTATGAGAATAAAAAAAAGAGGCAGTCAAGTCAGGATTTGAGTCATGAAGGTCAAAGCCCACTCTCTATATGTGACTTGGTATACAAAAATACGGTAAAAGATCTAAGGTGAGACGAGTTGTTCGATTCATTCATCCATCATGAAGATTCTTGTCTAATTATTAAGACGAGATCAAACCAGAGAGATCTGATCAAAGTTATAATTCTTGTTCTGACTTATAAGATATATCGGGTTCTGGTTCGTTTTTGTTTGGATAGTTATTAGAGTTTTGTCATTCAGACACCTGTATGGATGGAAGCGCACAACAATTTTTTTTTGGTTGTTTCTGATTCAATCCGTATGCATTGTTATTGGTTCCTAGAATTTCGATCTCCCAACAAGATGGTCACTAAACCATACTTTGCTTTTCTAGAGACAAGGAAGACAATTTCTCTTGAGTCGTTCAACATGCAAAATGTGAAAAGTTCTTGATACCAGCGGAGTGCTGGTAAAAAATTCTCTGATGCCTAAGTTAGATCTTTCTTATTAGAGGGAATTGTGATTTTTATGATACTTTGTGTGAGAATGAATGCTCGCATACCTTTTTCTTGCGAGTTAGATCCCATTATATACTAGTAGGATGAGCATATATCTCGAGCATAGTTAGGCAAAAAAATGGGTAATCCGAAGTGTCGTGATTCCTCAAGCTGACCATGTTTCATTAATTGTCGAAATCATCATTTGAGACGTTTTGGACTGATAAATTGATTGGTCAGTCAATTTTCTCGTCATTTGATTGTGGCAAGTGATGAGTAAAAGTCTCGATATTCGAGGACGTGGTCAACGGAACCTTTTTGACTTGCTCGGGTTCTATTGGTCGGTCTTCCTGGTTAGTCGATCTTCACTTTTCGGTTGCTTTCTTAGGTGTATGCTCATTAGTTTCTTGTTTCAAATTCCAATTTACTTTTTACACATTTTGTCATTAGAAATCACTAATTTGTTATTTTTAAAATTTCATCATTTAGTTTGCGAGATTTTAATCTATTTTCACACTATATTACCCCTTAATATAAATATTTAATATTATAAATCTATGCTGTGATATTAAATTCTTCCCAAAAATGACTTTACAATCTTTAAAAAAGAAATTGATCAAAAAAATTAAAACAAGAAAGAAAATAAAAAAAATTTGATGAAAGACGAAAAGTGTTCAAAAGCTAGATTTTGCTACAGGATGAAAAGATATGTCCCTAAAAAGGAAACTCTAGCCAATAAACTAGATTTTTTTTATTTGTGTTTTTTGCTTTTTATCATTTTTTTAAAGAAAAATCAAAAAATTAAAAAAATACAAAATTTTTAATGAAATAAGTTTTAATGCGCAAGGTCCACCAACAAAATTTTTAATGCACGAGATCCAATCACATACAATACAAATAAATTTAACACAAACAGACAAACTTATATGTATTTATATGTAATGCATACAGATAAATTTATCTGTCGTCTTATTTTATGCAAGACAGATAAATTTATCTATATTGTATACATAAGCAGACAGACAAATTCATCTGTATGAAGAACAATGTGCCTTTTCAAAACACGTATAAAACACACAGATAAATTTATCTACATGTTTATTTATGCAAGACAGATAAATTTAGCCGTGTACTTTTTCAAAATACGTATAAAACACACAGATAAATTTATCTATATGTTTATTTATGCAAAATAGATAAATTTATCTGTGTACTTTATATATGTTTTAAAAATATACAGATAAATTTATCTGTTCTATGGTCCAATTGAATCTCGCGCATTAAAATTGAATCTTGTACGTTAAAAATTTTGTTAGTGAATGAAAAATAAAAACGCCACTACTTTAAAGATTTAAAACTAATTTTTCGTTTATTTTTTTTTCAAAAAAGACACAAATAACACTACTAGAAAACAGTTGAAACATCACGTTTTATACATGTGATTATAAGGTTATAATCACGCTTTTCCAAGCGTGATTTATGGGGATGTAATCTAAAATCGAGACTTTTCATCACGTTTTTTGCAAGTAATTAAAAATATAAAAAATGTGATTAAAAATAGAATTAGTGTGATTATTAAAACCTTAAAATCTCGATTTTGCATTATCGACCACACTCTTTGTGCGTGATAAAAACTGAAAAGCGTGATTAAAAATAACAAAAAACGTGATTAAAAATAACCAAAAGCGTGATTAAAAATGAAAGCGTGAAACATAAAACCAACTATAAAAGAGCGTTTCCAACAGAATGAACTCCAAATTCCAAACACAAGATAACAAAATAAATTACCATAACTGTAATGAAAGAATTCATTAAATTATCAATGAAATATATTCATATGACACTCAATAATCTTTTGATCAATTGTACCAAATTTAAAAAAATGCCTAATAATTTAAAATTTGTCACAATACAAATTGGAAGAATTCTTCCTAAAGAAAGGAGCAATAATTCCAACAAATTCATCACTTGAACCAGTGTTGAGAAGAACAATGCTAGCCACACTCTGGAATCTGCAAGTCAGTCCAATTCACAAGATACAATTAGCAGGGAACAAAAAAATAGTAAGCAAGTTGCTCAAAAATTGAAAAAATAAGCAATTATTGTAACCCTAAAATCATATATTCTCATCCAGAACTAGAAAGTTAAAAGCCTTATGCACAAATTGTCACGACCTCAAACTCGAGGCGCGTAATCCCCACATTATAACCCGTTCTTCCTATGATTAGAATTTCTCTCATGATATTCTCTCGAATTCTTTAACTCATTTTAAAAAAAATAACTCACAGCTTTACAAAATAATCTAAGTATAAAATCTATAAATTTCGGCAAAATTTTCTTTGTTTTTCAGACTATCCTAAACTTCCGAAAACCTGTTAAATTCAAACAACAATCTATACTCAAGCATAGTCTAGATTTCAACTCACAATCATAATGCAAACTAATTAATGATTACTATTTTCACATCAATACATTTTTTTCTTTCAACTCCATCCAATACTCAACACAATTACTATTATTCTAAAAAATAGAAAACATCAACAAAACAGTAAACTGATCAAACCATTTCTTTTTGAACTCCAAGTTCTAAACACAAGATAACAAAACAAATTATCATAACTGTAATGAAAGAATTCATTAAATTTTCAAAGAAATATATTCATATGATACTCAATAATCTTTTGATGCAGCATTCCCATAGATGACAACAAAATATTGCAATTTGTAAGGGTAACTATTTGACTTGCTTATATAAAAAAAGGTATTTATCCGATTTTGATATATAGAAAAGCATATACTTGAAACAAAAGAAACAACAACTGTGATAAAGTATATAAAAGTTACCTAAGTGCGATGAAGATGATGCCATTGGGTGGGCTGTAGTGCCGCCATTTGCACTTTCACTGCTTTTCAATCATTCTGGTATTAATGTGGGTTCACT
Source organism: Heliamphora pulchella (assembly GCA_032270985.1). Classification (NCBI taxonomy): domain Eukaryota; kingdom Viridiplantae; phylum Streptophyta; class Magnoliopsida; order Ericales; family Sarraceniaceae; genus Heliamphora; species Heliamphora pulchella. The sequence continues at coordinate 7,702,169 of JAULJZ010000020.1, read as the reverse complement.
TCTTTCCATAATTAGTACCAAACATGATCAATTAAAGTAAAAAAAAGCAGGACAGTAACTTTGACCCAATGAGAGTGGTAAAATACATTTGTATTATGCAAAAAAATATCACCATTGAACAATATATAATTATAAATTCAATGTTGCCTACCTATTTAGTTTTTAAAATATGGTAATCATAAATTAAGGTTTACCAGTGTATGGAACTTTTCTCTGCTGAACAATATATTTGACTTCTGTTTACTGGTTCTTATGAATTTACTTATCAGAACAATCACTTGTTATTCTAAGAGCATGATCACAATTGAACACTGTTTAACTTATAAATTTAGCATTTCTCAACAATTTTTGTTGTTAAGTACTAAGCAATTTACGTTTACAATTTTTTCGTAAACTATAAACAAAAACATATTTTTGATTTTTTGTAAACAAAAATAAAAAATTGTATACGTAACGAGCCATAATAATTTATTTTTTAAATTAATTTTTTTTAAATTAATTATTTAAATAAAAAACTATTTTTTTTGTTTTTTTTTGTTCAAAATTGAGAATTTTAATTTTTTATATATTTAATATTAATAATTATATATAATTAGTAATAGTAGTAAATAAATTATGTATAAAAAATATTATTGTATTTTAAAAGTGGTAAAAATTTAAATAAAATATTTTAAAAATTTATGTTTTGATTTGTTTTTTTTACCAAGCAAACAACATTATTTTTTTAACTTAAAAAAAAAAAGAAAAAGCCAAGGTTGCTCCTCATAAAAGGCCTTCTTCACTTCCTCATCTAAAATAAAAATAAAAAAAAAGGGAAAGGATTTAGATGCTCATACTCTAGTTTATACATAAGATAAGCCACCGTTATTCATCACACACCCCCCCATTTATTTACATATCCTCCCTCAAAGATTCTACCCAAAACATAGCAAAACAGAGAGCACCTCAGTCTCCCATGAGGGGTGCAGAGCTTCATTGGACTCTCTCTCTCTATCTCTATATCTCAAAATTTGCTGAGGAAGAACCCTGGGTCATGGTCGGTGTTTGAAGATCAAAGGCCAGTTTGAATATAATTTTCATGGCAGTTCAGTCATTGATTGGTCTCTCCTCCATTGATGATCCATGGATGTCCTGCATTTTAAAAAGACAGAGAATAAGGTGAGATCATAATCCAGATGAACTCACATCAGAACCAATGGCCTAATACGCAGCAAAAAAACCAAAAAACAAAACAAATTGTTCAAAACAATTGCTTGGAAAACGTCAAATAATCTGTAGAGAAAGTCCAGGAAAATAAGATGAATGACGCCAAACGTTGCAGAAAGGCCAAAAAAATAAAAAAAATCTCCGAACCAACTCAACCTAATATCAGGTTGGTCTCTAGTGTTAAACAATTGGTGAATTGGAAACGTAATTATATTGCCTCTGCTATATATCTTCAGTTTCTTAGCATCCAAACAATAAGTTCGAGATTGCATAGAAAAATTAAATATGATTTTGAGAACCAAAAAGACAAGGGAAGAAAAACATCAGAAAATTTACTAAATTTCTCAACAGCCAAACAGACGGCTATAGTTGCAGAAACTTCAATTTCAGCAATACATGTGCGCGAAACACATTGAATGCAGGGAGATTGAAGGGAGAATTTAGAATTACTTACTTAGAACCTGTTCAGCTGATAATCGCCTGGAAACGTCCTTGCAGATCATCTTCCTCAACAGATCCTTCGCCTCCGGTGAGACGGACCGGAAAATCTTCGTCGGAAACCGAAGATTCCCGCGAATCACCGCCTCGAAAGTCTCCGTTGCTGTTTCTCCGTAAAACGGCTGAACACCGGCGAGCATTATGTACAAAATCACGCCGGCGCTCCAGACATCCACTTTCTCGCTGTAGTCCCTCCCGGACAGCACCTCCGGCGCCACATAGTACGGAGTCCCGACCACTCCCCTCATCGTTTGCCTCTCGCTGCAGCCGAACAACTTGGCGGATCCAAAATCCGCCAGTTTCAATTTGTTCCGAGAGTCAAATAGTATGTTATCCGGCTTGATATCTCTATGCGCGACACCCATGCGGTGGCAGTGAGCAATGGCGGAGATCAGTTGCTGGAAAACAGAAGCGGCGTCGGCTTCGGAGAACGTTCGAGCGGAGGTGGTTATGCGGTCGTACAGATCGGCGGAGTCGCAGAGGTCCGTAACTACGTTGAGGTAGTTTTCGTCCTCGAAAACTCTGTAGATTTGGAGGATATTCCGATGGCCGCTCAAGATTTGAAGGACTTTGGGCTCCTTGTCGAGGCACTCGCGGTCGGTGGCGTCGGCGAGGAGGCGTTTGTCGATGGACTTGCAAGCGAAAGAGTCGCCGGAGACGGCGGAGAAGCAGCGGTAGACGACGCCGAATCGCCCCCGGCCGATCTCTTCGCACAGCTGGTACTCGCTGTTCAATCCCTCACACATGCTTCGATTGATTTCCCGGTTCTTTCCCCCAATTTTTTGCTCCTCTCTCTCTCGATTAGATCAATCTCAGAAGAACTCAACGATTTGTGTCGACTTCTGTAGTGGTTGAAGAAGAGGGGCGGTTGGGGCTTATTTATAAGAGAAGGGAGAGGTGGTGTTTGGGAAGGAGTATGCTCAGGGAATATTCCTACTACGGTTTCGAGATCTACACTACAGAGAGATGTGGCACTGTTGGGTTAAATGTTGAAAATTTTATTTATTTTTAATTTTTAATTTTATTTTATTTTTTTTGAATCATTTGAATGAGATTAACTTTAAAAAAAATTGTTAAAAAATAAAAAAATTTACTAAAAAATAAAAATAAATATTATAAAATTTAATTTATTTTTATTTTTTTTAAAAATTTTTACATTTTAATTAAAATTTTTTATTTTTTTAATTTATCTGACAAGAAAGTTAAAAAATATAATTATTTAATTAAATTATTAAAAGAATTATTAACAATAAAATTAAATAAATAAATAAGCACTTATTCACAAACAAAGGTTGAAGTTTCATAGGGAAAAGTCTAAAACGTGGATGGGAAATTTCTCGTGAGAAGTTAGAACGAGTGACGTGTCCTAATAACATATTAGCGTTTGGAACACGCTTGTGCAAGTTTGTGCTTAAAAACTAAAATAGTTTAAACAAAATTAAATAATAGGATATTTTTAATTTTTAAATGAGTAATTGCAGTTTTTAAATTAATTAATAGAGGGAGACTTTAATAGGTATTTTTTTAAATAATATCAAGGAAGAATGTTTTTAAATTAAAAAATTTATACAATTTTATTTTAAAGAGAACATCAAATTAGTGCCATCTTTTTATATGTTAGATGTTTGTCATTCAATTAGTAGTAAAAGTAAATAAATTATGAATAATGAGTATTATTGTATTTAAAAATAATAAAATTTTGATTAGAATATTTTTGTTTTGATTTGAATTATTTATTTATTTATTTATTTATTTTTTTATCAAACGAATAATTTTGAAGTTTTAAAAAAAAAACAAAAAAGTCAAAATTGTCAATCAAAATCTAATCCGTATAATTTTTGTTTTTTAAATTATTTTAATCAATTTTTTTTTATTAAAAACGTGTAAATAGGTAGCATAAGATTTATATTATTTGATTTTCTTTTATTTTTTTTAAGGAACATGAAATTTACGTTATTTGATTTATTTTTTATTTTTCCAATAAGAAAGCAAGATAGCTTATATACATGGCCTCAGAAGGAAAGTTGGTCAAAGTCCACGGATCTGAAATCTGATCATAAGAAGATTTGATATGCCAATCTACTGATACTTTCTCTCTCAACACCTATCAAAACATGCACATGGTCTTTCTTGGAAAACTGTCATCTTCTAGAGTTTCCACAAGGCCTCGTTTGTCAACCAATTTTAACTTAATTTGTTTTATTTTTCCCTTTAAAATTTTAAAAATAAAAAAGCTTTATTTGACCATCCAAATGTTTTTAATATTATACTCTTTTTGTTTTTTCATATAAATTTTTTTATATATTTTTAAAAATATCATAAATTTTATTATATAAATTTGTTTTTTACAAAACATATGTTTTTAAAACTTACTTATCAAAATCTATCAAATAATATAAAATTACTTAAAAATAAAATTTTAAAAATTATAATAATTTTAAACTAAGTTTTTTAATTTATATCTTTTTAGTTTAAAATCTTCTTTACAATTTACTAAACGAGTTTTTTTATTTACTTGACTTAAAATAATTTTAAACAAAAAATCTAACTTCGAATTAGGTTGCCAAACGAAACCAATGGGGGGTGTTTGGCAAAGTTACCGTTGGCAGCTTTTAACTTTTTGTTACTAATTTTAATTATAAGTTATAAATTTTTTTAGACACTCAAAACTTCTACTATAATTTATAATTATTTTTTTTATTTTAATTATAAATCACAATTTTTACCAAATAATTACAATTTTTATAACAAATTATAATCTATATAAGCTATTAATTTTGATAATGTCATATTCGGTTCTCTTTGACATGTATGCACTCCTAGTCGCAATTCTCTATTTAGATTAACTTGGTTTTATATCAATTTTTTTTGTTTAAAGACTTCAAATTAAATAAATAAAAAATTTATTTATTAAATTAAATAATTTTAAGTCAAAAGTAATAAGTTAAAAATTTTAACTTAAAATAACTTTAAGCTAAATAAACATTAAGTAAAAATAAGTTATTATGATTTTTTAAATTTATTTTTATTTAATTTTATATTTAATATAGATCGTATTTGATAAATTTTAAAAGTAAATTTTAAATATATATTTTTTATAAAATAAATATGTACAATAAAAGTTATAATATATTTTAAATAATATAAAAAATTATTTTATATAAAAAATAAAAAAGCTAAAGGGTTAAAGACTTTTGGATTCCCAAACAAGACTTTTTTAACTTTAAGTTAAAAAACAAAAAAGTATATCTTAAGTCTTTTGTCAAACTAAGCATTAATGTTGGGTAGTGTAGAATTTGTCCATAGCTAGTTAGGGCTTATTTTCATTTTTAGTTTTTTAATTAAAAAATTAAAGGGTGAATTACCCTGTGCTCCTATGAAATTTTTGATAAAAATAAAAATATTTCTTTTAATTTTTAAAATATCACTGGCCTCTTTTGTTAGTGAAAAAAATAAATTCCATTTAATGTTTTTTAAAAATACGTAAATACCCTTTAATTAAAATCGATTTCCCCTTCTCTACCTTTCTCACCTGCGGTAAATAGTCATCCCCCACCCTCAAATTCTCTACCTCCGTCATCGTCAAATCCACCTGCAAGTTCATCTCATCCTCCATCACGACCTCCATTTCTCCCGTTTTCATCAGTTGTTCCACCACCTATTTTACATCCGCCTCCATCATCTAATCCACCAATGAGTTCAACTCCATCACCACGATTCCAGCGTTTATAGGCCAATATAACGAGTTTGAAATCACTCGCACTCGCTTATAACCTGTTTACTCTGAGTTGACTAGTTTTTGAAACTCATGAACCTATCATCTTTGGAACTCTGTGGCTCAGTCACTGTAACCTCGTCGGCTCTCCATTCCCGAGGGTTTGGGAGGCTGAGTCGATTCGTGAATCTTGACTTGTCCGGTAACATTCTCAGTAGGAAGATACCGATGGTGATCTTCGAAGTGAGAAGTATTGTGCAGATTGAGATGTTTAAGACCATCTCAAACCATTCTCCCAATAATTTAACTAAGTGACTCTCTAAAATAGCTAATTTTAGGGAGTCACATTTTCATTTCTAACTCTAACCATACTCCCTATTTTAGGGAGTCATATTTTTTTTAATTTTTAATATAATAATTCAAAATTTGTAACATTCATATTTTAACGGTAATTTCAAAACGGCTATTTTAATGGTTATATTTTAACAATCATTTTATAACGGATACATTTTTTTAAAAGAAATTTAATTTTTTCAAATTAGAAGAGACACAAACAAAAAAAAAACACAATAATACTTTATAAACTAACAGAATAATACATTGATCCAATACAACAATATTACATAAACTTTTAAAAAAATAGAATAATACATTAACCAGTGATCACTACTAATTAAAACTACTACGTAAACTTTTTTGAAATAATTTCCATTTTCAAACCTTGATAATATTGTGCTTGCAGTGGATCCATGCCAGTGGTATCAATTGCCATTATTCTCTCTTCTTCTTTGATCGTTTTCAATCAAAGTTTTTCTTTCTGAATATTAATCATTTCTTGCTGAGCGTCATATGCTCTTTGTTGGGCTTCATATACTCTTTCAAAGCGTTTACTTGTTTTAAGCTCAATTTCTTTTCGCTCTTGAATGTACTGTTCCAAAATCACTGTAGTTTGTCTAGATGACATACTATCAATTTCTTTGTCTTTTTTGTTTCGTTCTGTTTGAGCTTTTTTTCCCATTAGCCTCTCGAGGTTGACGTATGTATTGCCTGCAATATCATTTTCTTTTAAATTAATTGAATCTGGAGTAGAATGAGAAGACATAGCAGGACTCGAGTTTTTTGAGTTTTTGAATTTTTTCTTTCCATGGTTCATCATCCATTTCGGATGATACTTCAACTCGTGCCAATAATGTAGATATTGAAATGGACGACCCAATAATTTCTCATGCAATTCTTTTGCTTGGAATATCTAAAAACACACATAAAAGAAAATAATTATGACATTGTAAAGATGTATTAACTAGACAAAAAATATGATAATGTTATTTTACATTGTCTTGCTCAGTGACACCACTTTGTTGCCTTTCTTCAATTTGGGGGTAGTTCCCACAGAATTTATTTACTTCTAACTGAATTGTGCTCCAACGATGCATAAGAGAATTTTGACTACGATCAAAAACTATTTGTTTATTTTTGTGAAAGTAGTTGTGAATTCTTTCCCAATATGTATCTTCTTTTTGTTGATTTTCTTGTACTGGATCAATACTAATGTTGAGATATGCAGATATAAGTAGAATATCTTCCTCAGTTGTGAAATTTCGTGATCGTTGCTATTTTTTTGTGGTTGATTTATTTATTTTAATATTTGAAGAGATATGACACGTTCATTACAATATTGGTTGACTTGATCATAATCTTCACTAAAAATTTCATTATCAACGTCCGACTCTCTAGAGAGGAGATTAGTGTAATATGTATTTTCTTGATAATCCATCTACACAAATAAAAAAATCATAATTAATAATTAAAAATCCCAACAATTAAAAATTGAATGAAATTATAAATTAAGTTAATAAATAATAAGAAACAAATTAAAAACAGAGGAACAAGTGCACAAATTAAAAAGAGGAATAAATAAATAAAAAAAACAGCACCACACATTATCAATTCCGATCATCTTCAACTTTCAGATAAACAGAGAAACGAAGAGGAATGAAGAACAGAGGGCGAAAATGGGGCGAACAGAGGGCGAAGAGAAATCTCACCAAGAACTGCCGAAGAGGATCTTCAACCAAGAACAGCCGAACAGTCGAAGAGGATTTTCAACAAATCAAAAGGTATGCAAAATACATGATCAAATACATAACTTTATATAGAAGATTTATTTGAGGATTTGAACAAAAATCATTGTTTAGAGCCGTAGCATACAGTGATTTTAAAAAAAACGACTGTTGAGAGGCTCCCCAAATTTGTTCCGAGCTCGCCAGAAATGGAGAGCCATTTCTGACCTCCTCAAAATGGCGAGGCGAATGGGGAGCCCGTTGAAGCTTTGGATTTTGTGGATTGCTCGCCAGTTTAGTGAAGGAGGCTTGATGGCGAGCTCCATTGGAGATAATCTAACAACTCGTTTTTTGGAGAGATTTCGACGGAGTGGATGAACCTGACGAGGCTCTAGTGGTTCGATGCATCAATGAAGGGTTCGTTGGGCTGATTTCAAATGAGTTATGTGAGTTACTGTTCGAGTGCTGAACCTATGCGACAAAAAACTAATGGGTTCCTTATCGGAGAGCATAGCTCGGTCCCCAAACTTGTACGAGCTCAAAGCATTTAACAATCAGCTTCATGGGTCGTTGCCGAGTGAACTCGACATGCACTCGCCATTGCAAGTCCTCTAGAATTTGGATTTTGTAACGATTTCTCTTTCAAATATGCATCCTTAATCATCAATCTCATTTTATCTCAACCCTAATTCTGAATTATTTCGAATTCCGATCAACCTTCAAATTCTCCCAGAGCTTCCAACGTGGCACGCCGCCGTGGTCGGGAAATACTGCCAAAGTGGGGGACGAACAACCACCAGAGCCTTCATAATGCACATCTCCCTTTCTTTTCCATTTGAGAATAGTTTTTCATAAACGTATGATGGTTCAATTCAATTTTGAACCTGTATGTACTTATAGTTGTTTAGCCCTAGTGCAGATATGTGCGAGTTTGCGTTTGCTCTGCTGCTATCGTGGTTGATATGGCTTTTGTGATTTTTGCAAAGATTGTATCTTTAGCCTTATTTATTTATATCTGTTTTGTGTTCATGCTTCAATAATAGAGAAATGTGGTTTGGAGAGAAAGAGAGAGAATGACAGCAAAATGTAAAGTTTACTCGTAATAATAAGAGCAAAACAAAAAAATCAACAATGGGTTAGAATTCAACGATTTTTGTTATGCCAGCAACGTAGGTTCAACTGTTGGCTTAATTTGAGATAGACAACCAAATTAGAGAGACGGCCAATGGTATTTTAAAAATTAGAAGGGATATTTTTATTTTTTTCAGAAATCTCAAATGAGGTCAGTATAATTTACCAAAATTAAATTGTGTATAATTGGTTATTTACTTATTTTATTTAACTTATTTTCATCTTTAAAGAATTTTTTAAATCTTTCGATCAATTTTTAAAAATTTTTTTTCGATTCATCTCATCTAAACAATTTGAAAAAGTAAAAAGATTTAGTCAAAAAATGAAAAAAATTTAAAAAGTAAAAATAAAAAAATTTATGAAATCTAGTCCAAACAGGACTTAAATATGTTATTTGATAAATTAGTTTTTAAGCTACTTTTTAAAAGATTAATTGATTAGATAAAAAAACTATTTGTTTAGTTTTATTTAAATTGAATAATTTTACCTTTCTTTATAGTTAATAATAATGATTATATAAAGCTGGCGTATGATAGTCAAATAAGTTATCAAAAAGAAATATTGTTATCTTTTAAAACATGGTAGAGTTTGGATACAATATTATAAGAATTAATATTTTGATTTAATTTTTTAACTTTTTTATTTTTTGTCAACATAAAATAAAATTAGGTCAGCCTGAACCGCCACTCCTTCAGCCCGACCCCAGGCACAGTCTAACCCCATAGGGCTCCAACCAAAATTCGGGTCGAGCTAGGCTTTTTTGGGAGGTTAAAGCCGGGCTGTCGGGGTATACAAGTCTAGGCTCGGCCTCAGGCCAGGGCCACGGACCTGGGCTCGGGCTTGTTAAAAAAAATTATTTTTTAAATTATTTTTTATTATTTTTTAAATTATTTTTATATACCATGCCTATGTGTTTTTTATATATATTTTAGTTTATAAACTAACTTATAATAATAATAATAATAACTTTTTAAATTCTTTCTCTATATAATAATTTAAAGTACAATAATTTTTATAATTTAATAAATAATAACTTATTATAAGTTTATATTTATAAACTAGCTTATAATTTAATATATAATGATCTTTATTATATTTATTTTAGTTTATAAATATAAGCTTCTAATAATTATTATTTTTACTATTATTTAATTTTTATATATTTGTATTGTTTTTGCATATAATAAAATATAAAAAAACATTAATGTTGAACATCAAGCCAGGAAAATATTTGAATTTTTGTAACAAAGTTCAGGCCAAGCCTCAAACTAGTCCCCAAGCTTCAAGGAGGAGGCCCAATCTAGCCCACCACTCTTCGAGCTTGGGCTTTGGGCAGACGCGGCCCGAGCCACTACAGTGACGGGCTCGAGCAACTCACTAGCCTTGGGCTTTTTTTACACTCAAGAGATAATTGCTTTGGTCTTGTCCAAAAAGAATTACTATGGTTGATTGCCCTGAACTTTTTAATTTTTTGGAAGAATTTTGGATTAGATTCCATTTAGTGGTCTTTTACTCTAATAAGTCCCATTTAAAGATTATGTTCCAATAAATTTTATCTAATATTTTCATACTAAAATTACTCCTAATATACCATTCATTTTCCACCGCCGCGTACACCACCACTAATATTTTTCAGAAAATAAGATATTTTTTGAACAAATGTTTAATGTCTCATTTCTAGAGAGAGAGGGGGGAGGGGGTACTACACATAAAGTGAAACATTTGTTTTAGAAAATGAGATATTTCATAACAAATGTTTCATTTTTCAAAATATTTCATAACAAATGTCTTATTTTTTAAAATAAATATTTAATTTTTTTCAAAAAAAAAAATTGTCACACATGACAATAAATGAGACATTGTGAAATGCCTCCTTAGTTTTGAATGTGTATATGAATGTGTAAATATCTCATTATTTTTGAACAAATAAGACATTTCATTTGTATCACTACAAATGTCGCATTATTTTTAAATGTGTATATAAATGTCTCATTATATTTTAATATGTAAATGTTTCATTGTCTCAATGAGACATTTTATTTTTATAATTACAAATGTCTCATTTGTGCAAGAAAATGAGACATTGTGAAAATGTCTCATTTTTCAACTAAGAATTCTTTTTCTTCAAGTTTCAATTCACACACCTCTATCAAATATGTCAATCCCCAAATTCAGATTTTCAAAAAAATAACCAAGCATCCATCAAACTTATTTGGTCCACTTTTATAATGGGTTCTTTGTACCTAAAATTATACACAAAGTCCAATTCGAACTTATAGAAATGATACTCAACACAGCATCACAATTTCGGTGCAAGAAAATCCCAAATAATCTTCACATAAAAGGTAAATTAACAAAATAAAAAAAAATTGAGATAATTGCTAAGGTGCCTATCGTTCTTAGAGAAACAGCTGAAATCTCCATTACTGCTAAGATTACAAACATGCATAGTTATGCGAAGAAAGTAAACAAACAACAACAATACAAGTCAAATACACACACACACACACACACACACAAAAGAGGTCACTGCAAACCATAAATTTGCTTCTCTTTCTCATTCACGATTAGCAGCGTTAGGATCCCTTAGTGTTAGTGACATTTTTAATATTAATTAAGTTAATTGTATAAATGGTGAAGACTAATAGTTTTCATATATGAAAGATGAATATATTTATGAAAGATGAATATATTTATGGAAGATGAATGTTATTATTAAAGTAATATGTATACACATAAATGTATGAATGTTATTTATTCATGAATGCTAATATGTATATATACATAAATGTTATTTATTCTTATTCATCTCCCATTCATGAATGGATGTATCTGGCCAATCATCCATTTATGATCTTATCTTTTCATTCTCTCATCTTTTTCCCTATAAATAACTCAACATCAATTCCGTTTCAAATGCGAAATAAAAAAAATAACATTTTTCATGTAAAATACTTCAGAAATTATGGGCCAAAGAAGTGTGTTCTTGTTGGTGGAGTTTTGGGTTCTATAACTTATGCAGAGTTTGTTTGAGCCACACAACGATCAGTTGGATTGTTGTATCATGGGAGAGACAAGTCAAATATTAAAGTCTGTTGCATCGGTTTCGGGCTTTACCAACCGCAGAGTGCTTGAATCTCTTTAAAGAGAGTGAGATATTCGCGCCTCATCCTATTCTGGTGTTACTTATTTTTTCTAATTATTGTACTTTAAAAATATCAATTTATTGGTATTTTCCAACAATTTTAAGGAGATTAAAAAATGGAGCAAGCACCAGAAAAAATAAATGAAGGTACTGGCGATCTCAACAAGCCCTTCTATTTCAAGGGAGCTCATTTCAAGAGGTGGAAAAGAAAGGTTCTTTTCTACCTTAGTCTTCTCAAGGTAGCTTACGTTCTCACGAGAAGAATTCGATCAAAATTGCTACCGAGGAGATGACTGACGAAGAGTATGAAGCCCATGTAGAGAAAATGAAGAAATACAACAAAGATGAGAATAACTGTCGCTATTATCTTTTGAATTATCTTGCAGATCATTTTTATGATTACTATGATACAACTTACTCTTCTGCTAAGAAAATTTGGAAAGCTTTACAAAGCAAATATGATACTGAAGAGGCAGGTGCAAAGAAGTATGCTGTTAGCCGATTTTTTCGTTATCAAATGGTAGATGGAAAGTCCGTTGTAGAACAAGCTCAAGATTTTTAGATGATAGTTGCAAAAATGATATCCGAAGGCATTAAGATTGGGGACAATCTTGTGGTGGCAGGAATCATTGACAAACTTCTACCGTTGTGGAGAGAATTTCAAAAGTCAATGCGCCACAAGCAAAAGGAGACATCTCTAGAGACTTTGATCACACGCATCCGCGTTGAGGAGGAGGTTAGAGGCCAAGATGCACTAATAACACAAGAGGATAATGGACATTCCGCAAAGGTAAATTTAGTTTATGCAAATAATAACAACTTACCCAAAAATCAGTTTCCTAAGAATGCTTATATGAAACCAAATAAAAAGAACTTCAAAAACGGTGGTAAACCTCACTTTAAAGGTAACCAGAAAAATATGAACCAAAGACCCCCTCCACAAAATCAACATTATTCTGGATGTTTTGTCTATGGCAAGAGTGGGCATATGGCTCGAGTTTGCAAGTTTCGGAAGCGTGACTCTTTTCCTCAGGCCAACGTTATCGAGGAGCCATTTGTGGTGATGATTATAGACATTTTTATGGTGCAATATGTGGAATGGTGGTGAGCAGACTCTGGTGCTAACAGGCACGTCTGCTATGACAAAGATTAGTTCAAAATATATACTCCCTTCAATAAAGAAAAATCAATTATGCTTGGTGATTCTAGTAAAACCAAGATTCTTGGGAGTGGTGAGGTAGATTTGAAATTCACCTCTGGACGAGTGCTTACTTTGAAAGATGTACTTTACACTCCGTCCATGAGGAAGAATTTGGTGTTGAGTTATCTTCTCAATAAAGCTGGTTTCAAGCAAACTATGGAATCTGATCAGTATGTGATAACTAAAATCGAAATTTTTGTGGGTAAGGGTTATGCTTGTGATGGAATGTTCAAACTGAACGTTGAGATTAATAAACCATCTGCTAGTTCTATTTACATGTTGTCTTCTTTAAATTTCTAGCATGCTCGTTTGTTTCATATTAGTAGTAGATATGTGGGAATCATGAGTGATCTCGGATTAATTCCCAAATTGACAAAAAATTTTGAAAAATGTGAAGTTTGCAGTCAAGCAAAAATAATAAAACGGCCTCATAAAAGTGTTGAAAGAACTACCGAATTATTAGAACTAATTCATACTGATTTATGTGAATTTGAAGGAATTTTAACCGGTGGTGGAAATAGATATTTCGTTACTTTTATTGATGATTTTTCAAAATATACTTATGTATATTTGCTAAAAAATAAAAGTGATACTTTTGAGAAGTTTAAAATTTTCCTTCAAGAAGTTAAAAATCAATTCAATAGAAAGATAAAAAGAATTATAAGTGATAGAGGTCGAGAGTATGAATTTTCTGAATTCAACTCGTTTGTTCAATCTTTGGGAAATATCCATGAGATTACACCACTATACGCACCCACTTCAAATGGTATGGCTGAAAGGAAAAATAAAACATTGATTGATTTGACAAATACCATTCTTATTGATTCAGGTGCTCCCTCAAATTTTTGGGGTGAGACAGTTTTGACTGCTTGTTATGTGTTAAATAGAGTGTCATATAAAAAGATTAAAATCACACCTTTTGAAAAGTGGAAGGGGTATACGACAAATTTGGGACACTTAAGAGTTTGGGGTTGTTTAGCTTTTGTGAGACTTGTAGATCCTAAAAGATCAAAATTGGGGACAAAAACTACCACATGTTCTTTTATTGGATATGCAGTAAATAGTGTACAACCTATAAATTTTTAGATATAAAAAATAATATTATTTTTGAATCAGGTGATGTCATTTTTCATGAAGAAAAATCTACTTTTAAATCTAGAAATAGTGGGGGTCAAATACTTTCTGAAAATATTTCAATTGAACCGAGCCCTTCTAACCTTCTTTTTCAAAATCAAGAAAATGTTGATGTTGAGTTTAGAAGAAGTAAAAGAGCTAAAGTTGAAAAAGATTTTGGCCCGAATTTCTATGTTTTTAATGTAGATGACTCTCCTCTTAATTTACAAGAAGCTTTAACATCACCTGATGCTATTTTTTAAAAAGAGGCTGTAAATGATGAGATGGATTCACTGCTTTCTAATCAAACATTGAAATTGGTAGATTTATAGCCATGTTGTAAAACTATTGGGTGTAAATAGGTTCTTCGAAAAAAATTAAAATCGGATGAAACTATTGATAAATATAAAGCAAGACTTGTTGCAAAAGGTTTTAAACAACAAGCCGATCTTGACTTTTTTGATACTTTTTCTTCAGTTAGTACTTGTGTAACATCCATTAGACTGCTAATTGCAGTGGCTGCAATTTTTGATTTAAAAATTCACCAAATTGATGTAAAAACAGCCTTTTTAAATGGGGATCTAGAAGAGAAAATTTATATGGATCAGCCTGAAGGCTTTGTAGAGCCTGAACAAGAAAGAAAGGTGTGTAAACTAATTAAGTCGCTTTATGGCTTAAAACAAGCTCCCAAACAATGGCATGAGAAATTTGATTCTTGCATGACTGAAAATGGGTACAAATTTAATGAATGTGATAAGTGCATCTACTATAAATCTTGTGACAATTCACATATGATTATTAGCCTCTATGTCGATAATCTGCTGATTTTTGGATTTAATTTGCATATTATTAATGAGACAAAAAATCTGCTTAGTAGACATTTTGATATGAAAGATCTTGGAGAGGCTAATTTTATTTTAGGAATGAAAATCACTGAAAATCACTAAAAATATGCTTAGTAGCTACTTCTTTTGCTGCTAGCACACATCTTTTTTCTGTTAAAAATGATAATGAGGTAATTAATCAAAAGGAGTATGCTAGCATGATTGGGAGTTTGCGATATGCGACTGATTGTATTAGACCTGACATTGCTTATGCAGTGGGAGTACTTAGTAGGTTTACTAACAAGCCAAGTGTTGATCATTGGCATGCCATGGAAAGAGTAATGAAATATTTATATGGTACCAAAACTTATGGCTTGTTTTATAAAAAAATATCTTGCTGTACTTAAGAGATATAGTGATATCGATTGGAATACTTTGTCAGGTGATTCTCTTTCTGCCACAGGCTATATTTTTACACTAGGTGGTGGTGCAATATGCTGGAAGTCAAAAAAACAAACTATTATTGCTAATTCAACTATGGAAGCTGAACTTATAGCTTTAACTTCAACATGTGAGGAGGCGAATTGGTTATGAGATTTGTTGCCTGAAATTCCATTATGGGAAAAACCAATTCCTCCTGTGCTAATTCATTGGGATAGCACTGCCGTGATTGGTAGAGTGAATAGCCATTATTACAACGGTAAATCTAGACCCATAAGAAGAAAACACAGTACTGTGAGATCTTATTTGAGTAGTGGCATCATAAATATGGATTATATAAAATTTTGTGATAATCTTGCAGATCCATTCACCAATGCCTTGTTGGAGGCAATACTGCCAAGATCATTACTTTTGTAAAATGATTAACTGTAAAAAATTAACTGGGCAGGCAAACGCCGAAATGGGCTCTAGATTAAACTTTTGACGAAGAACGATCAAAACAAAACCTGTGTAACCAAAGTTAATTTAGATGGATACCTCTTGTCGATCTAATCTTCAACTACGAGTTGATTCCGAGTTGAAGCTCCGGTCAAATTTTCTACCGTATTCCCTTATGCGATCCTCAAACGTAGTGTGTGCTACGATCCTCCGAGAACTCGTACCGGCAAAATCCCAATATATTTTTTAAGTCTTCAAAGAAAAAAATAATATATAAATAATGATATAAAAATCATCTGAAACTGGTTCAGCCTACCGCATATATATAGGGCTACAGCAGGAACCTGTGGAGTAATTATGAGTAAGACTTCCAGTGGAACACAGATACTTACAGGCGATTTCTGTAATTATGGAAAGACAGCAGCGGTTTCTGCAATTTTCATAAAATACTGAATTACAGTTCGCACTACTAAAGAACAGTAATTGCACTCTGACCCATAATCTCAAGACTTTCTGGCAATGAGCTCCTGTTATTAAATGCTTACGATTTCTCTCTACGTTAAGATTCTCGATACCCGCCAATTAAATTTAATTACTGACAATTTAATTTAATCGATATTTTGATATTTCTTAAACCCTTCCGTTTAACTTATTTGACCGCCGGATAATTAAATCCACCAGCAGGGCTTGACCCGGTCAAAACTTATAAGCATCCTTAAGGGGGTATCGTCAATCCCGATCGTTTGGAACGTGGATTCTGTCAATAATTAATATTTTTCATATAAATAATACTGCTATCCAACTCACCAGAAATATAGACACATATAAGATCGCACCCTCTAATGAATCAAAATAACAAATATTAAATGTATGCAAATCAATAATTATTTCAGGATAAAGAGGATAAGTACTATTCATAATAATTTTGGGGTGTAAATTAATTTATATAGTCAGTAGTCAGTACTAAATTAATTACCTCAAACATCCCGTTCAATACACACAAAGTGTACTGGCACAGAAAGTTAGAATAATAGACGACGCTATTATCTGTTCTCCGTAACCAAGACAGACCTACTAAAACTCTATGCCACAGTCGTACCGATGGTATGCCTATTTTTATCTAAACTGCTAACATAAAACTTATATTCTGCAAGAACCTAAAATCTGGTCTTCTGTGTGTAAGTCGTACTCTACACACCAGATTAAATACTATACAGAATATTGGACATCCATGCATATCAAAGAAATGATACATATACATTGCTCATAAAGATTCTCATAAAATAAAAAATTAATTTTATTAAAAATAAAATTAAACACTAAAAACATGATTTTCAGTATACCAACCCTAGCAATCTTATACTTATACTCAAAACCATGCTGCTATACATCTGACTCCCATGCCCTCTACATAACTATCAAAAGTCGCAGCTGGTAAGCTCTTTGTAAAGGATCTGTAAGGTTGTGTCCTGATGCAAGCACTATGTCTGACTGAAAATCTGAGTCTGCGTACCTCAAATGTACTAGACTGTCTGCCTGGTAAACTAACATATAATCTTTAGTCTTTTTCAAGTACTTGATTATATTCTTTACCGCAGTCCAATACTCCTATCCTGAATTAGACTGATATTTGTTAACTATGCCAACGGCAAAATAGATGTCGGGTTTAGTGCAAAGCATAGTATATAT
The DNA here is from genome assembly GCA_032270985.1 of Heliamphora pulchella. Classification (NCBI taxonomy): domain Eukaryota; kingdom Viridiplantae; phylum Streptophyta; class Magnoliopsida; order Ericales; family Sarraceniaceae; genus Heliamphora; species Heliamphora pulchella. Next base: position 7,684,708 of record JAULJZ010000020.1, on the reverse strand, counting down.
GAGGCTTCTTACTATCGAAGCATAAAGAACCGCCTTCATCTTCTCTATCTCATCAAGTGCCTTAGGACACTGATCCTTGGATAGAGTGATTCCATGCCTGAAAGGGAGAAACTCTTTCTTGGAATCCTGCATGCTAA
>JAULJZ010000020.1:7666795-7682203 GCA_032270985.1 Heliamphora pulchella | reverse complement strand
ATCAGCCATACAATCTTGCCTAATTACCTCCATACAATCAGCCATACAATCAGCCATATCTTCCTAATTTTTCAACAGTAATACCAAAATCACATAAACAAAGGTCAAAAAAATGTCTTGGTACAATTCAACCACTGATGGCTTTCAAATGAACACAGAGATCTGAGAAGAAACCAAGCACATTTATGAAAATAGTTGAAGTTCAACGTTTAGGATTTAGGGCTTAAAGAGAGAAAGAAAGAAAGAAAGAATAAGAGAAAATTAGGTTTAGGGTTTTCTAATCTGTCTCCTTCACCTCTAAGTATTTATATTAAATAATAAAAAGTGTAAATTACAAAGAAACCCTTGAAACATAAACTACAAAGGTCAACAACCACCTGTTTTTTACTACGCCAAGTAACAAGGTTATCTCCAATAAAGGTGCAGTAGCCAGAAGTAGAGTGGCGATCAGAGCGACTCTCAGCCCAATCTGCATCACTAAAGCAAACCACAGACAAGGATTGAGAAGGCCGATAGAGCAGACCACGATTGGTTCCACTTTTCAAGTAACGCACAATCCGACAAACAGCTTCAAAATGAGGTTGTCGAAGAGCGTGCATAAATTGACTAACCACACCAACGGCATAGGTAATGTCAGGACGTGTAACAATGAGATAAATTAATTTTCCAACAAGATAACGATAACGACCAACATCAGAAAAGAGATCGCGAGAGTATCAAGTATAACCGTTGAATCCATAGAAGTATCAACCGGTCGAGCACCAAGAAGGCCAGTCTCAGATAAAAGATCAAGAGCATACTTCCGTTAAGTGAAAAAGATACCTTGAGAGGAGCGAGCAATCTCAATGCCAAGAAAGTAGCGAAGGACACCCAAATCCTTAGTATGAAATATTTGACCTAAATGGCGTTTTAGAGCAACAATACCAGTAGAGTCATCACCAGAAATAATGATATCATCAACGTAGACGATTAATATAACAAAGCCACAAGGAGAGTGGTGGAAGAAGACAGAATGATCTGCAGAGTAGCATTGAAAACCATAGGCAAATACAACAAAACTAAAGTGATCAAACCATGCACGGGAAGACTGCTTTAGGCCATAAAGAGCCTTACGCAAACGACAAACCATATTCTCACTACCAGAGACAATAAAACCAAGGGGCTAATCCATATATACCTCTTCCTGAAGATCACCATGAAGAAAAGCATTTTTTATATCAAGTTAAAACAACGGCCAAGAACGATTAACTGCCACAGAGAGAAGAATTCGAACAGAATTGAGACGAGTTACGGGAGAAAAAGTCTCTAGATAATCAACACCATAAGTCAGAGCGTATCCCTTAGCCACTAAGCGAGCCTTAAGCCGCTAAACGGAACCATCTGGTAGATATTTGACAGTGTACACCTAACGACAACCCACTGTTTGCTTGCCGGGAGGGAGAAAAGTAAGCTCCCAAGTCTGATTTTGATGGAGAGCACTCATCTCCTCATCCATAACATGTTTCCATCCAAGTAATGACATAGTTTGCTTATAGGAAGCAGGAATAGAAACAGTAGACATGGCACAAGCAAAGGAATGAAGACATGAAAAGACACGAGCATAAGAAACGTACTGAGCAATAGGGTATTGAGTACAAATACGTTTACCTCTCTGCAAGGCAATAGGCAAGTCATCAACTGGACGAAGGACCGCAGACGGTGAAGATAATGTGGCCGGGCCATAAGAGACAGTTTATCGAGTCTGAGAGCGTTGGTACACCTGTAGAGGAGGGGATGGTACCTGAACAAGGAGGGGGATTGGCAAAGGAAGCGTAGGAGTGGAGAACTCCCCCTCACGAGAACAGAAAAGGTCTGAAGGCAAGTCGTGACCTGCAAAAGTAAAGAAGAAAATCGACTCAAAGAACGTGACATCAGCACTAACAAAATATCGGCGAAACTCAGGATGATAGTAACAATATCCTTTATGAGTACGAGAGTACCAAAAAAAACACATTTGCGAGCTCGATGAGATAATTTATCAAGTCCGGGATCAAGAACATGAACAAAGACAACGCAACCAAATACCCAAGAAATGAAAGACAAAAGCAGAGAACCAGGGTATAATAAGAAAAATGATGACTAATTGTTCAACACAACAGAGGGCATACAATTAATGAGATGACATGCAGTGAGAATAGCATCACCCCAAAAATATTTTGGTACCTGCATTTGGCATAACAAAGTACATGCAACATCTAACAAATGTCGATGTTTACGCTCAACGACACCATTCTGTTAAAAGGTATAAGCACAAATAGTTTGATGAATAATACCACGATCCACACAAAAGAAGTCAACAGTAGACTGGATATATTCTAAAGCATTATCAAAACGAAGAATTTTGATCCGTTTGCCAAATTGTGTAAATCTCATTATAAAATATGGTAAGGATAAGAGGCAACTCAAATCTATTCTTTACTAAAAATAACCAAATCATACGAGAGTAATCATCAACAAAGATAACAAAATAAAAATATTCATTGGTACTAGGAGTTCAAGAAGGACCCCAAATATCAGTATGGATTACATCAAAAGACAGACTAACGACCATGACTACTAGAAGGAAAAGAACTACGGTAATGTTTGCCCAATTGACAAGCCTCACACTCTAAACTAAACATGTAACTCAAATGAGGGATAACTAACTTCAATTTGATTAAAAAATGGTGACCCAACCGAAGATGCCACTAAAGAGGAGGAACAGAGTCACTCAAGGCAGCAGATGTGTGAAAAGAGGCGCTATCAGTCTTTATAAAATAGAGACCATCTTTCTCATGCCCCAAACCAATCGTCTTCTTGCTCTGCGGGTCCTGAAAAACCCAAGAGGGAAAAAAAAGTTATTGACCAATTTAAAATTTTAGTCAGTTGACTAACAGAAAGCAAATTGAAAAGAAAATCGGTAACATAGAGACTAGAGGGCAGAGCCAGGGATGAATGAGGATGAAGAGCACATTTGCCACGGGCAGGGCGAGAAGAACCATCGGCTAAAATAATATTATGGTAAATAGGAGTAAAATCCGAAAATAAGGAGGAAGCACCAGATATGTGAGAACTAACTCTAGAATCAATAATCCATGAAGGGACGAAAGTGCAGCGCATGCAACAGTACCTGAATCAGCCAAAGTAGCAGTAGAAGTGGAAAAGGAATAAGCAGTACGCAATGTCTGAACGAGATTGCTAAGTTGAGCAGTGAGTGAACTAAGAGAATCAGAACAAGAGAAAACTGGACCAGATGAAGCTGAAGGTGTGGGAGACTGGAGCTGAGAAGTACTATGAGTAACCTGATAAGCAGAACCTGACTTGCCATACTTATGCCAACAATATGGTTCTATATGATTAGTACCCCCACAGTAATTACACTTTCGACCACCTGTTCGACCACCACTACGAGCTCCACCACAAGAACTACAGCCACCACGTCCACCACAAGAGCCACTACGACCACTAGTGAAAACTAAAGCCGAGAACTCCAAAGAAAAAGGAATATAGCGAGCGATCGTGGATGCATAGCCCAATGAAGAGCGTAAAAGTCGAGAATAGGCATTAGCAGTGGTAGGCAAGATCTCACTCGCAAGAATCTGATCTTTGAACCCACGTAACTCAGAGTCTAAACCAGGTAACAAAAAAGCAATTATAAAGTCCTCCCAATGGCGATGTTGTGTAAGATCAATAGTAAGAGGCCGTAACTACAATAGCTAGTCCCAAAGATTCTTAAGCGTACTGTAATAGTCTGATAGAGGCTTTCCAAACTGCTTCGTAGTGAAATTTTTTTCATAAATCTCAAAGACACGAGAAACAGTACTTTAATGGGAAAATGAGTCAGCAACCGAATTCCAGATCTTCTTAGAGGTGTCACAAAATTCAACGGTCGTAGCAACAGTAGACTCCATACTATGCCACAACTAGCCCATAACAGTTGAATGTTCACACATTCAATCTTCATATTTAGGATCGGTTTTAGGCAAAGGGTCATCAGTCACATACTTTAAGTTTCGCTTTCCGCACACACAAAAATTCACCGCATGAGCCCAAGTTAAGTAATTCATCCCATTTAATTTTGTGGAAGTAATAAATTTGAGCATATCATCATCCCGAATTAAAGAGACTTTGCTGTCAGCCATATTTCCAAGAAAAAAACAATGAACCAGGAATGAAGAACCACGAATAAGCCAATACCAAACAGCAAATAGCTACAAACAAATGAACCAAGAATGAAGAAAAACCACGAATAAGCCAATACCATACAGCCAATAACCACGAATAAGCCAATACCAAACAAAATGAAGAAGAATCACGAATACGCTAATACCAAACAGCCAAACAGTTGAGATAATGAAGCCAAACCCTAGCCGTCGAACCAAACCCTAGCCGCCGCCGACCCTATTGGAGCAAACCCTAGCCGCCGTCACCTCCTTTGGAGCAACCTGGAGCCGTCAACGACCCCTTTCGATGAAACCAGAGTCGTCGACCCCTTTCGAAGGAACCAGAGGCATCGGCAACCCTTGTCGAGGAAACCAGAGGCGTCGGTGACCCTTTTCGAACAAACCAAAGGCGTCGTTGACCCTCTTCGAACCAACTAAAGGGTTCGTCGATCACTTGGGAGCAAACCCTAGGCATGGTGAGGGTCGCACGACTGAGAACAAGCCAAAAAAAAACTTCAATCGATGCACAAACTACAACCAAACTGCAAATCGGCTTCAGATATGATACAAATTAGGGTTCGCGACACAAATCAAGTGGGAGGAAGGCATCCAGACTCGCGATAAAAATATCGAATATGAAAATTAGGGTTTTAAAGCTGGCATCAGCATGACGTCATCGTCGGATAATACTGAAGTCAGCAACGTTAGCGACTCTCAACTTCTCTGAATAATTAGACGAACAATGAAGGTACGATCGCTGGCTCTGATACCAAGTTGAAGTTCAAAATTTAGGATTTAGGGCTTAAAGAGAAGAAGAAAGAGAGAAAGAATACGAGAAAATTAGGTTTAAGGTTTTTTAATATGTTCCCTTCACCTCTAAGTATTTATATTAAATAATAAAAAGTGTAAATTACAAGGAGGCCCTTGAGACATAAACTACAAAAGTAAAAATAATAAAATAACAATAAAATAACTATTCTGACAATTATTAAAGAAACCCTTTGAGATTTTGCTGAAGGCCTGGGCTTCAAGAATATTGGGGTGGCACTATCAAGTGTTCATTGTTAAAAAGGAGTGTACTGTACATAGCTATCGTACATTTAAGACAAATTGTTATATTATAATTTTCTGCTAACTGTAAGTCCAATTAAGAAATAAGGTATAACTATAACCACACAATTACAAAAACCAACTAAAATGCATATTATTAACAACTTGTGAGGAGCATGTTACAAAATACAAAGAGTTGAAGACAATGTATCTAAGTCAATATGAAGTTCCATAATTTGCACCAAGGTAGTACCAAAAACTTAAATGGCACATATTGTTTTGACCGCAAAGGAAGCATCAACCACAAGTAAGAATCAAATAATTAATGCTACAAAACTCAATAATTCAAACATCAAAAAGTTCCATACTCTCAAATCAAAGACCAGTGATGTCACTGCAAAACTTATCATGAAAATCACCTCAAGAACAACGCAGTGATCCCCAGAAAACAAGGCAATGAAGGGGTAGCAACAGCCAGGAATGCCATTCCTAACGCATAATAGCATGTAGCAACATCACAAGAAGATACCTGCCGCTGATGGCCTAGAACACACAACCATAAAAATAGTTGAACTGATTAGCGTCAATGAGGGGTTACCATATCAATTGAACTTGGCCATTCGTTAACTCAACCAACCTTTTCCAGCATCATAATCAAAGGATCCAGGACGAGAAGAAACAGATCCCACTTGATTTGCCTTCATCTTTCCCCACTGATATATTAAGTGTAGATAACTTCCAAACAATAGGAAGAAGATCGTGAATGTCCACTCATATGTCAGAAGCAAACCAGTCCATGGCAATACTTGCCGAGGGACAATCAGTAGCGCAAGTGCAAGGGATACCACAGCAGCCACAAAACAGACAAAAATAGAAAGTCCACCCAAAAATACAGGCACCTTGAACTGTGAACCATTTGAGAACTGCTTACGGTCACAGAAAAGAGTTTTAACAAACATCAAAAGAAGAAATATGTACAAATAGTTTAAAGTTTAAGCAATCTGGGGAAGGTGAAAACAGATTTGCACACAAAGAAAGCATCAAGACAATTGGATTCAACAGAGACAGCAAAAGGTGGATGGACCCGGACAATGTCACAACATTTGGAATGAGGAATATATTTACATCCAAAATTTTATTAAAAATAGGAGAAATTAACATATATGACAATGACCACAATATTTACTAGAAGTTAGGAGAAAATTAACCTGTTGGTTGGAATTTATAGTAGAAGAAGAAACAGGAGAATAAGCAAGAGCACCCATATGTCTGATCTTGTGGTAAAGATGCCTAATGTGATTGCACAATGAACTTATCTGCACCAAAATATAAACCTTTCAGCTCTAAATAAGCAATTATATATTTGCCAAGTGTTAAAGAAAGAGACAATAGGAAACTGCTGACCTGAAGAAAAGACCGATAGTAACAGAAAAGCAAAACAAATAATGGGAGCAGAAAAAGAGTTGTGACTAGAAGTTCATCATTAGGATTTCTGCCCCCACCAGTTCCAGGAAGAGATTCTTCAAGTTGTTCCCTAACATTCTGCAGCATCAGTAAATAATGAAGTCAAATAATTAGGGGGAGGATTTGTTGCATGAATCCTCTTCACCTCATGAAAGAATGCCAAAAGTGCAGGATCAAATGTAGAAAATAGAAAAGGTCAAATAGAAAAACTATTGTTTGAACTGATTGAGATGAAAAGAAACTCCAAATGAATCCAGTTATGGAGTAAAACAAAAAGAACCTGCCAGACATCAACTGGTTTTAAAAGCCAAGATGTCCACCAATCCCACGGCTTAAGCGGGCCCAGTGTATAGTGAATAACACGAAGTTCTCTCTCATCCACCATCCACTGCATGTTAAACATATGAAAATATTAGATGTTCAATTGACAATTTGATGGAAATCTAAGATGCAGTGCATCTTATTTTTATGTCACTGCCATTAATCTATACCGGTTACAATATTATCAGGCTTATTGGAGCCATTTTTAAATAGCAATTAGAAACACCACATAACATTATAATTAAAAAAAAAATAATTGAAGTTTTATATTGAAAAGAGGAAAAAATGCTTTTAGCATAAGCATTGAAGATGAAGCAATCATTGAATGTCAAATTGGGTGGGGAAGGAACAAATGACTATCAGAATTCAGAATATATTCAATAGAAATACTTCAAAGTGGAAGTCAAATTCTTCCTTGATGGGTAAAGCTAAATCAGTAGTAGATTATTACAAAACGTAAGTTCATAAACGTCGTTGTCATAAAACAGCAATGAGAGGAATCCTCTAGCAGAGCTATCTCATCCATTTTCATAATTACATTGTAATCGTACCAGTAATTGAAATGAAAGAAGGTAGGTTCAGCACTATGAACCCAAACACTGTTTAATTCATGAAAAAATATGCTTGCAACCCAAAATGGGATTAGTTGCCTGCAACATTCATATTTAAAAGAATAAATTTTGTCAATGTCCATTCCAAATAGTAAAGGAAACTAATGTGGTTACTAGAGAGAACATATAATACACACAGGTTGTCAGGTATGTTCATTTGTGCTTTGTGGAAAAAAATGGACTTTTTTTGGAACAGATTTTGAAAAGATAAAAAAACAATTACTAGAACTTTTTGAAGAAAGAAATATACTTCTACGGCCACAGAAGTCAAGTATAGATAGAACATATTGTTCACAGTTTGGCAATCAATACCTTGTTTGCAAGCATGTATAGGCCAACATCTGCATTATACAAAGTTGAGAGTCTCTCCATCTCAGGAACTGGTCTAGAATCTAACACTTCCTGAGGCAAATCTGGCTGAAAAACGTGTGCATTAGCGAATCCGGCGTAGTAAGAATTAAGAAACCCCTGATCTCCTGCCAGGTAAATAGGATATCAAACACGAGCTGTGCAAACCCAGTGTTTCCTAGATTTTATTTGTCTGTGCAAGTAATTTCTGAACTTTTTCATCATGATTGATTCGCTTATTTAATAACAGGAATAACATAATCTGCTTGACTTGTAAACATTCAGAGAAACATAGATGCAATACTTTTGCAATTAAAATACAATAATTGAAGCAAATCTCATACCTCCAGTGTAAGAAGCCAACGTGTTCACTTTGCTCATCATGTCACTAAAAACTGCTTGAGACGGTTCCACAACCATGACTCCTGAATTGAGCCTTTCTGAGTGCTTTAAATTAGCACAGAATTTCCCACATTTAAACAAATCTTCAATAGTCTTTACAACAATTGTATCAGCATCAAGATACACCACTGCAACAACAATAGAGAGAGAGAGAGAGAGAGAGTAAAGTATTAACACTATCCAGAATATCATAATGACACAAATTATAAAGTTTCATCTTTTGGTACTTCAAAAAAATAGTTCCTATGAAAATATAAGGGAGCTAAGCTCTGCTCTGAAGAGAAGCAGGGGCTTACTGAAGTGCTCTGAATCAACTTCCTATTTTTCATTTTCATGTCGTGATGACAACTGAGCCAATATTTATTAATGTTGGAGACCAAGTTCACTGGCTCCTACATCGTTGTAAAGGCAAAGAAAATGTACATCCAGACTGGAGGGAAACTAAGTTCTGCAACATGTGTTGATAAAGACGAATCTGAGAAGGAAATGTCAGAACTAGAATGGACTCTTCAGGAGCTGGAAGATGATGGTAATGTGTTCTGCAAAGATGCCAAGTTCCATGCAAGGGAAAACTACCATCCCCTCCCTGCAACTATAAAAATGCTTTGGATGACTAGCTCATGACTCTCATGCAATTCAAGCAGGTGGAACTTCTTAGATATGCAAGTAGTTCACTGGTCCAATTAGAAGAGCCAAGAAATATAGATTACACAATCGAGCCAATGCACTCGTCACAAAGCGAAACTTCTTACTATTTTTACTAAGCCAACCGCCCCTACACCTGGCAAAGTCAACCCCCATACCTAGCTAAGTCAACCCCCACCCCCTTCCCCCAGGGGGCAATTTAATCTCAAATGGAACAAAGTGTGTTTTCCCAATAGGAATTCAAAACCCTTTGCAGTGCTCCTTCCCTAAAGATGTTTATTAATGCCTACCTCTGGCATTAATGGAGACCTACTGAAGTGGGATGATGAACTCAGCTGGACTTAAAGATCACTTCAACGGCTCTAACCTAGACAATAGACTAAAGCAGGCTTCTTTTGCAGCTAATATCACTGGTTGAACGAAACTATCAATTACTGCTTTCATGAGAAACTTTATCTGCCTCGAGATTAAGTTATTCATCGATGATCATAAATAGGACATAGTCAGGCTCACATTTTCTATCCTTGGGCCTCCTGAGGATGTTTACAGAAATAAAAGTTTTTTTTGCACACTAAATACTATTCTTCGTGTGTGCGCACGCACACATGGGCGCGTGGTGCAAATGGAAGGAGCTTTTTACACGCGTGCACACGGACATGCACACACACGCATGAAGAAAATTGAAGTGATTGTGATCGCTGATTCAAACAATAGAGGCATGAGCTCAAGGCTATTAAAATACACATAGAGATGGCTTCCCAAACAAATATTCAAAACGTGACCCCAACAACTGATTCAAACAATGTCTAGATGATAATCAAGAACCAGATCCAAGGACCATGGGACTTGGAAGCATCATTCAATCCATCACAAAATTTCCGAATTTTAAACAAGTAAGATCTATGTAATGCAGCAATGTAGCCAACTTCATTGTGGCTTACAGTGACATAGATTTTGAATCACTTTTTGAAAACACTAAACATCCCTATAGGGCTCACAGAGTAACTGGAAATGAGACAAAGACGTGTATCTAATTCAGAAGATACTTCCATAGTGCAAAATGGCTTATTACAAAAATCAAAAAAATATACAAAAGGAAGAAGATGTGGGACTGGAGAAAACAAGAGAAGTGACCTCTGTTCTTCTCTTTTCACTAGGCAAAAGATACTGCTCAACTGAGCACGACACAACCAATTTGGTTGTTTGATTCAAGTTATTCATTTCTACTTGGTGGAAGCAAAGAACTAGAAAAGAGATGCTCAGCATTTAATTTTGTCTTCCTGTCCTCCGTTTCTTTGCAACAGAAGAAATAATAAGAGAAGTCCATTACCTTTCTTGTAGTTAGTCATGTTGAATATTTTTAGCTTTGTGTAGACCCCCCAAAACCTTTTTGGTCGCACTTGATTAGGGTTTGCCAATAAACTAATTTGCTCCACAATCCAACCATCAGCCTGTAAAAATCACCATGATGCATATAATGAGGGTGAGAGTGAAGGAGAGAAAGAGGACTAAATGAGCTAAAACTATATCATTTTTTAACCAAAACCAAATTATTCAAATCATTAATACGGGTGCAGGAAAGCATTGCAAGAGTGTAAACTGTACTCTGCTTCTTCCTTTCAAAAGCAAGTCTATACTTGTGGAGTTGAGCTCCTTTCACGACTCCTCTCCCTCAAGACATGTGGGCCAAAAGTGGGCCCACAACGATGATTCGATCCATTTATCTCATAGACACCGTAAAGAAGATTATATATGCTAAAATTCAGCTTGATTGGATATCGATAAACAGTTCATTTTGTAAAACAAAATGTGATTTGTTCATGTATTCATCGATGTCCGATCATGAACAATTCAGATTATCAGTGTGGGTCCGTTTCAAACCCACAAAATGAAGTCTTGAGGGGAGCTTATCCCTTCCAAATGGCACCCAAGCAAAACAAAATTAAACATTCATTTGGCTACGCAGAAAGCAAAAGAATATAACAGAAGTTACAACCTTGAATTGGATATTTCGATAAAGCAATAACCCTATCCACCAACGATTGAACCGAGCCTCCATAGGCATTTGTTTCTTTTCTTAAGACCAGGATAACTTATGAGCCTCGAAAATAGAATACATTTTTTTCTTGTCCTTCATTTTCTCAGAAGCCAAACAGAAGAACTGGCAATTAATAATCTGAAACGTCCACCAAACTTCTACCCAGTGAGCAACAATCCCATATTCTTAGCTAGCTCTTTCTTTGTTTTGCAAGCAAGAAAATATAGCAACACTTCAAAATTAAAAACCGGTTTGTACTTATTCCCAACAAAAAAAATTTAAAAGAAAAAAAAACTGCCCACGAACTGATTGAAAACAACATAAAAAGAAAACAAAGATCGAAATTGATTCCCTATCATTTTCTTAACTTTTCTTAGCAACAAACCAAACCGAGGAAGAAGAAAATCGACACCTGGAGGAGCTTCTTGGCATAGTCCGATACACCATCTGAGACGAGAACGACCCTGTCCTTGGTGGATAGGGTGTCCCGAATCGATTTCCCAAGAACTCGAACGCCCAGTAGGAACTCATCCCCGTAGAGAAGAGTCACGTACGCCTCCTTGGAGGACTGTCCAGCACAGATCGCGTGCTGAAACAGATTGAGTAGAATCAGAACAAGCCCTAATCTCCAGAAACCTAATCTCATCGCAACCGAAGCGAATTCGAGAGATCGGAGGGCGAGAGATCGAAGGGCGAGGGTCTGTGGGGAGAGAAAGTTGGGGGGGTTTTTCCTGGGGTAGAACGAGAGAATTTTCTCGCGAAAGTGCGTGGGACGCGTCAGGGATTTTTTTACTCCTGGTGGGAGGATTCAACATGTGGGTTTGAAAAGAATTTGAATATTTTTCTCTCTTTCTCCTCTTTCGTCAAACTGGTTTGAAAGTGCTTCCAACATCAAACTGGTTTGAAAGCCCCTTTGAATTTCAAAGACGTTGCCTTTTAGGATTAAAAAGGTTAATTAGCGATTAGTTATATTTTTAATGCGAAATGCTAGTCCCGAATGGTTTCTGAATTATTTGACCGAAGTATCTTAGCCGTCGTTTGTTTCGGGAGACTATTAATTTGAAATATAGTCTAATCTAATGTTTATTAAGTTTTCAAACTACTTATTCGGACAAATTATTAATCTGTCGTATGAAGAATAACTAGTGAGGGGAGGTGTAGAATTAAAAATAATCAAATTAATAAGTGAATTTAAAAATTTTTAAAAATAATAAAAAATATTAAAATATTAAAATAAATAACATAAAATTTAACTTATTAATTTATTTAAGTTAATTTTAAAATAAATTAACTTAATACAATAGTAAATTATTATCTAATTCGTTATTTAATCTTATTCAATTCAAACACAAAAAAATTAATCGCATTTCATTACTAATCTCACCTTATTACCAATTCCACCTCACTATTAATCCAATCAAATCCAATCCGAATTATCAAACGAACTATTCAACCCTCATATTATGGCTATGAAAATTTCATATAGCATGTTTTTTTAAATATTTTATTTTTGAATCTATTTTTATAATACGAATTATTTATTTTTTAGTATTTATTAATCTTATTATTTACATAAAAAATTAAGTTAATTGAGTATTTATAATTATATGATCTAAGTATATTTGTTTATTACTATTTTTTGTAAAATTATATTATCATTTATTTATATTTCAACAAATATGATCTACTCACAAAGTTATTAATGTAAAATTAATTTAATTTTTTACACAAATAATCTACTACATAATAAATATAAAAAACGGTAATACTAAAAATTCCAAACATATCGCCGATTTAAAACATTTTAAGTTTTATTGTACGCATTTATTTATTGAAAAATTTATAGTTTTACAATTTATTCGTCGAGATCTATTAATCTATATTGATGCTAAATATAAAAATATATAAAAGTAGCAAAAATAAACTTTTTAAAATCCCTTTTGAAGAAGTTCTAATTAACTTCATTTTTTGTTTGGCAAAAAGTTTAAAGTTAGATTTTTTTGTCTTTTGGCTTAAAGTTAAAAAATCAAAAAAAAACTTGATAATTTTGTTATTATCTAAAAAAATGAGATGTACCTTAAAATTTAATTTAACAAAATTATACTAATTAATATGAAAAAATAAAAACTATTTCAAAATCTAGTATGAGAAATTTCTCTTATATATTTTTCTTAATTTTAAATGAAATTAACAACTTATGATTAAGAAATTTTTCATAATAGTTTTATTTTTCATATATGAGAAACTTCTCATACATATTATGAGAAAACTTTTCATACATATTTTTTCTTAATTTTGTCATTCTTAACTTTAATTGAAATGAACAACTTATGAATAAGAAATTTTCAGTATAATTTTTTTTCATGTATGAAAAATTTCTCATACATATTTTTTCTTAATTTCGTCATTCTTAATTTTTTATGACATGAGAGAAACTTATGAATGAAAAATTTCTCAGTGTAATTTTTTTTTCAACATGATAAGACATTTTTCATATCTTGATAGGAATGATAAAATTGTCGTGTATAATTTTTTTTAAAGTTGTATCTTCATCTTGATTAATATATGTGTATGAAAATATTCTCATCTCTTGATGTACGAAAAATTTCTCATAACATATGTACGTACTAAGTATAACCCGTGCCTGAAGGCACTACCATCATTTTTTTTTAAGCTCACCCAGTGGCTTCCATTGTTGACTAAAGCTATAAGGGACAGAAAGAAAATGTAAAAAATAATAAGGATAGTTACACTTACCTCCCTTGAAGTTTAAGCTTATTACAGGGATCTCCCATGTAATCTCTAAAATTACACTAACCTCCCTTGAGATTTAATTTTAACATCAATTGTACCCCAACTGTTAATTTCCGTTGAAATTTAACGAAGACCGCCCCTCCCACCCCAAAACCACCATTTCCACCCTAAAACTATCTTTTCGCCCAAAAACCACCATTTCCACCCCAAAACCACCCTTCCCAAAACCACATTTCCTTCCCAAAACCACATTTTCGTTGAAATTTGGGGTAATAATGGTGATTTTGGGGTGAAAAGAGCGGTTTCCGTTAAATTTTAACGAAAATTTTAATAATTAGGGTGCAATTGATGTTAAAATTAAACCCCAAAAGATATTAGTATAATTTTAGAGACCACATGGGAAGTCTCTGTAATAAGCTTAAATCTGAGGAGATGTAAGTATAATCATCCCAAAAAAATAATAGTAGCATACCAATAGCAATGTATTCATTCTACAAATAAACTCTCAGTCTTGCCAGCAAAAAAGAACAATAAAAATACGAATCACAACTTGTATAAATGTTTGCTAGGATTCAAATAATTCTAGTAGAACAATTATGCTTCATAGTATAACACTGGAAACTGTCTTCATAGTACTTGAACAATATTTATAATAAAAATAACACATTAGAACCACTAACAACACTAACATTGATTCTGTTAAGTTTTTCCTACAGTGAATTAGTCGAACAAATTAAAATCACTATTTTTAATTTCAGATTCCAGTCATAAATGAACAAAATAGAGAATGAACCAATAAACCATAAATCTTATAAAGTTGAAACAATAAAATCTAATCAAATTTAGACTGCTAGGCAAAAGAAAATAGTTCTTTTCATCACCAAAATTCCAAAATCAAAGACGATTGATGAAGAGTTGGCAGACGAACTCACCAATGCAATGTAACTCAACTGTCGGAAACAAAATTTTAAAAATAGTGATCTAATTGCCTATACTGGGTAATTTGAGAAGTAGTTGTTGCAGAAGAGCAAGATCTAACCCAATTAGAAACTCCGTTATTCTAATAGTACCTAGTTCATATTCCAGTATCTGTTACTTATTTTTATTCAAGCACTTAACATGTGCACATTCACCACTTTTCTCTTGAATGTGTCATATTCGGTAGGGGATTGGTTTACTTCATAATAGCAGTAAATTAAGATCAAAATAACTTGATAAACCATCAAATAATTCAGATATCCTACCAACACAAAATTATGTCATTGTGCATTGATTTATCAGTTACGAACAACACAACAATTGACAACCACAAAAAAATAAAAAATAAAAAATCATTAGCAGTATTACTTGAACTTGGCAAACCAAAAGGGCTCAATATGATAAGATGAATAAAACTAACAAAAATGCCATGTAGTATACAATGGTACTACTTGATGGTATCCCAAGATAACAATTCATAGCAATAACTGTAAAATTTCAACTGTATAAAATTAAGAAATGCCATTTATGAACCTTGAACATTAATAAGAACAGGCCTTGTGGTGGTTGAGTCAACTTTGACCAATTAGGTATTTTCTGAAAATCCATGGCTTCA
>JAULJZ010000020.1:7624419-7657263 GCA_032270985.1 Heliamphora pulchella | reverse complement strand
AGTGGAACACAGACTAAGCAATCAGCATTATCTTTCACATGTCTATGCTTTATGGTCATGCAGCACCGCTCGGTTATGTCTATTCAACATATCAAAAGGGCCCCTAAAAATTTCCTCTTCTGGGATCTTGAAGGGGTAAGATCAAATTATTCTTTAATAGTTTCAGCCTAAGTTTTGAGTATTCAAGCGCCATGATGAATGATAATCATGACGAAAGAACCCAAAACCATGAAGATCAACGTTCTATTCACCTGTTACAATCCCGTAAAAACGTCTTCTAGTTGATTAGATTTATGAAAATGAAAGGAAGTGTTCAGATTAAAAACTTGCCTGTTGAATGATCTTTTATGCCGTCTTTCCTCAATAATATTACTTCTTATTGGATCATTTAATTTATAGATATGAAATATCTTTCACCGAAGGCATGCCCAAAAGATTATTCTTTTTAAGTGTTAGCCGAAGGGCTACATACACAAGCACACAGGGCCATGTGTATTTATGTATTAAAATGTAAAGCATTAATTCACAACGATATGATGTCAATAAAGCTAAAATGATATATCTCATGTAAGTGATAAAAAGCCTTTTAGGCGTACCCAACAAAATGAGGAAAAGCACATTCCTACATACAACCATGGCACCAGAACACCAGATATATCGCTGCTTTCATATGCGAGGACAGAACCCGAAAGCCGAGGGAAGTTATTCAAGTTCCAGCCTGAATTCACATACTCTTCATCTGAAACAGAAACACCGGGACTAGACACCTTAGGAAACCCACTGCCAAAAGCCCCAGTTTCCAAATCAGCACCATAAAGCACCTAGAATAGAGGACAACAAACAATTAAGGTTGGGAGAGAAGGAGCAGCATTGGGCCACATCAAAAGAGAATAAACAAATTAATATGAAAAATGTATAAGATCTTTATAAGCGCATCAACATCTCATATCATACCTCAATTTCTTCAGTGGGTTTCTCTACCATCCGCCAATATTCACCCTCAATATTCTCCACTGTGGGGTCCCACTGCTCTTGGAGTTTGGTCGCGTTACCGCATGGATCTGCAATACTTTCGTTCTTCCTAAAGTATTGCACCTTAAAATCATTTGCATATTTTTGGAAAGTATCCAGAGTGAACTCAGGACCAGGTTCAAACCCAAAACTCTCCCCACAATTTCCAGCTTCACCGCAACCCAAAATATTTCCGTTACCCGTACCATAATCCACCCCATTTTTTATGCATCTTCTTCTCTTCCTCCTTTTATTATTATTATTATGTGTCTTCAACATCCTTTTCATCGAATCCCGATTCTGAAGTTTGTCAACTCTCTGGATGCGAGTAGGAAATTTAGATCTCTCCCATATATTTTTCTCCTTAAGAGGCCAAGGAGGTTTCCATGATGGAGGAGGTACAATGCGACAAATTCCATATTTTTCTGCTCTATGGCGTATGGTTGCAATGTAATTGAGAGTATCTTTGAATTCCTGGAAAGAGTATATAAACTCTCAGCAATAAGAATTATCCAATTTTTTATTTTTTTTATTTTTTATTTTTTGGGGAGAAGAGGGGGGGGGTGGCTCGAAATACCATTGGTAACAGGAATAAGGACAAATACAGTGTTACAAAACCGGGATGGAATAAAATCAAGTATTACAAGTAACCTCTTCATTTGGGTAGAATACAGGAGCCTCCTCAAGATCAGGTCTGCAAGTTTCTTCCGGACGCCATCTTGCAGTGACCTGTTTCCAAGAAATCCACATTCAAGTAAAAAATATTAGGTGGTAAAAAGCATGAAACACTAAACTTGAATATAAAACCATATATTAGGACTGAATTTGGTTAAACTACTTCAACTTGTTGCAATCACCAGCCTGTTGCCTAACAAAATGCATAACAGACCTCTAACTTGTGCTTAGTGATGTAGTGCAGTAGATTAGCTACAAGTTTTGTGAATGTAACAGCTTGTAGATAAAGTAGGTCAAGAAGCCATTTCTAATTGGATCGAGGACAGGGCAAAGGTTTTTTTAAATAAAAAAAAAAAGAAGAAAGAATTCAATTTGAATGTTTACCTTTTGGCAGTTACTACACTCTATACATCCACGGATAACCCCTTTTGGAAGGCAGGGTCTTAGAGAGAGATTCTAAAAGTGCAAATGAAATGTAAGTAAATATAAAATTAATCAGGGGTCCTGAATAGCAATAAGAATCAAAGAGTAGGGGTACGAAGCCAAGTTTATCAACCTGTTCAGAGTCAGACTCATCACTGGAACTGTCGTCAAAACGGCCATAGTTTATCCAAGGCCTACGCCTAAGTGACCTTGTAATCTTTGTGTCATCACTAGAATTGAACTCAGTTTCCATCTGAACAGACTGCGACTCAGAAACACTTGCAGAGGCAGAGGAAGTAGTCACTGTTTCTTTATCTTCTACTCTCTTGAGGGTGAAGGATGTAAACGACTCAAAACCAGGTGGAACTGATGGAATTTCCATGTTCTCTTCTTTGACACAAGGTCTAACAAGTTCTGTTCCCATCGTCACTGTGAAATGAAGAGAAAAATTACTCAGTTTTTAATTTATATGTAATGATATTATTGTTTCCAAATTATAAGCAAAATACCAAATGTCTAACACCCTATCTTGAGGTCTTACTATCATCAGCCGATGAGTAGATCAAATTATGGATGCAATACGGGAAGTGTTTGAGAAACTTCCACTTGATCCCATATAAGTATATAACTAACAGACCAAGTCTGTAAACACAACTGTAGTCCCCTTTCAGGTGCTTAAAAAAGGTAAGGACCGAAGTCCCAAAGGGTAACAGCTCATCCACAAAGTTACTTCAATATCTTCAGGATTCAGGAATCAACATGACTTGTTCATAAACGCAGCTAAGGGTCAATTATTCTCTAATCCCAAAACTGAGACATTTTAATTAGGAGACACAACCCATGTATACCATACGTGTTAATCCCAATATTGAACCATAATGATTGGCGGACTTTTTATATTATGCTACTGCTTTCAAGTAGGGAGAAGGGGGGCGGGAGTCGGGAGAGAGAGAGAGAGAGAGAGAGAGTTTTCCTGATTAATGTAATCCTACAATCACAAATGGATTGATCAGATAACTCAAATTAAATATTCTTTTTTTTTATCTAATTGGCCCTTCCAAGAAGCATGAAAAATCACAACATTTGAAACTTTGGGGAACTTATAAGCTAAAGCTACAAGTCTTTGTACCGACCAAACACTTGCGTATCCGTGTAAAAATGGAAAATGACAATTAATTGTTTGAGGAGGTGTAGAGGAGGAGCCTTCCATATTTTGCACATATGCACAAAGTGAAATAACTGTATATAGTCTACACCTGTTAAAGGCCCAACATTATAGACTACAAAGAATTTCAAGAAATGAAACAACACCTTTCCTAAAATAGGTGCAGAGAAATCAGGGGTACATTAATCTTTTTTCCTCCTTCCTGACATAAAGCATTAGCATGCCAACCTGACATCAGCCTCATAAAGTAAAGGAACATGCTACGTGCAGGAAAATGAATAATTACAAAGATATGCTACATGAAGGGAAACTCCATTCAAAGAAAAAGGAATATGCTCTTTGAAACTCATGTTTTATGTTAGATTTTTTTAAACAAGCTTCCTAAAAGGCGGGCAGCTGGTTTGTCCCAGACCCTTAAAGTACCCACAACCCATAAAACCATGAGAATCTTATGCTAGTGTGCTCTTAGCGTAGGACAATTGATGCATGTGCGCTAGACAATGTCTCAAGAGATATCAATGTTTTAGTCATGTCTCATCCATGTTAAATGCTAACACTTGTATCAATGTCATTATTCAGAGAAACCTAAATTAAGAATAAGAATAAGAATAGAGAACACGCACACACACACAAAATGGACAAACCAATAACTTACCTTTTGTTTATGTTGTGCAGGTATATTATCTTAAATTACACCATCCTCTAAATCTCAATTTCATATTCTCCTCCAATCGACATCTTACTGTTATTACACAAATTGGCCCAGGATTTAAAAATCCTAATGCAAGCACTAACAATGAAAATGACAAGACCATCCTAATTTCTAGGTTGGTTGCACTAATTGTTTTTCATCAAGTTCTATCTACAGCCATATCATTAAATTATAGGCCACCATTATACCTAAACCATAATCCTTATTGCCTATGGTATTCACCATAATCCATCTTGCCTACGGTATTCGCTGTCATCATGTGGCTAGACTTTTATGGATAACTTTCGCTCGTGTTATCCCCATTTGGGGCCCATACTAGATGTTTTGGGGGCATGAGCATTTGGTTTTACTTGTCCTTGCAGTGACTCATCCTTCTCAATCCTTATTGTGGCAATGCTCATTTTTCATGCATATCATTTCATTACAATGCACAGCATAATGGTTCTCCTATTCATTTATTACCTTTCTAAACAATCTAGATGGCCCTATGGCATTGTTACAAAATAAATCTTTTCTTTGATCTGCTCTCTGTATCAGAGAAACTCAAAGGCCCTGTTTGATTTCTGGTTTAAACTGGGAGGATAAAAGTGAGTCGGATTGCATAGGTTTGGATAATGTAACATCCGTACTAAATTTTAGTCCAATATAATGTTTAAGAATAATCTAGATTAATTTTCGGGTAAAAGAATCCAATGAGATTAATTAGTTGGTATAATATCTCACTTCCAATTTTGCTTCCTCACCATATAATCACTGAAATTGGTAGGTGGGGGTAAATTATTTTTTGTATGCTTTTATTGCCAACACGAGGAATCCAATACCACTCAGGAGATGGTGTTAAATGGGTGGTCTTCAATCCCCAGTATATTGTTGGGTCGGAGTGCATCCACGCCAAGGTAATGTTACCAAAGATGGGATTGGAATGGAAAAGAGGTATCCCATACAATTTGAAATCAAACATGGCCAAAAAGTACTATGCTACTTCATTTAATCCGCCCAACTCTATGGAAAACAATTTCAACATACTCTGAATAACCAACCCGAACATCCTAAAAATGTTCCTATGGTTATCACATCATAATTTACCCAACTAATTCCTAACATCTACATCTTTGACATACCATGTCCTTAATAAGGCTAAAGAAATCACACCAGCTGGAAAAGTTCGCGACCAACTCTGTCTTATAGACCTCTATAGCTCACTATTGTTTCAAGATCTCGTATTAAAAATTGCATCAGATAAGTTCACAGATTGCATATGGAAGATCATAGATTCAACAATTTTACCAAAACACTAATCATATTCATATCAGTGCCTGAGTGAGGACCAGAAATGGGAATGCAGGATAACACATTATCTAATAGGTACAATGGTGTGGGTCGACTTGTACATATTGCACAATTTGAATTATTGAGGAATCTCCTGCATAAGACGGTAACTTTCTTTACAAAGCAAAAAAAAATGGTTAACACCACAAAATATTGGTGTAAGGCAAAGTGCTTTCTATTTACTTTCTGGAGTATGCACAATGGAACAATCATGTAAATACATAGAAGCAAGTATGTCCTAAGTAATATGTGTTCTGATGTGCTATGGCCTTTTCCTAAAACTTCTAAAGAACTTTTATCTTACTATTTATTAGATTTCCTAATTAAAAGTCCCTTATTCTTTACAGATTTTTCTTTACACAAGATAAACCTAAGGGAATAAATAGGAAAAGGTATTTTTGGATCTCGAAATTTAGTGTAAAAGAAAAAATGTGTATCATGCTCAAATCATGCATTTCGAAACATAAATTGCCTGGCTATTAGCATTTTTCTGATAAATTTAAAGTTTCAAATCATCTCATAGGCCCGCAGCAAACAAACTAGATATGTACATGAGAAACAATTGACAATACATTCAGAGCCTGCCACAGCAGATCACAAGCATTAAGACAAAGCATCAAGTTGCACTAATCTGATAAAATTATAATAAAAATTCTTGTTTCTTATTTAAAGACTAACTTGACAAAATGATAAATAATAAAAACTCAGCTCTCTTTGACAAAAAAAAAAACAAAAAAACAAAAAAAAAGATGAGGAGGAGGAGAGGAAGTGAACTTCAAAATAACATTAACGACAATCTTTTTCTCAGAATACTTGATAACAAACTGCAGATCTGAAATAAGTTTTGCAGCTACATCTAAGGCTCATCACTGACATAACATAATTAACATCAATTAACAAATAAAAGTTATAAGAACCTCTTTCATAAATTACCCTAAACAGACTGGTTGATCCTAAAATTTACGTGTTTCTAGCCATTGAAGCCCATGCAACAGTTCATCAATTCGGGTTCTACTTTCTATCTAAGAAAAATAATTCCAGATTCTATGTATCTGTACTTAATTGACAAATTTCAGAAGCATTCATCAGTTTACTTCAAATATTTATCAATTTAATTCAAATAACTCAAATAAACTAATATATAAAACAGTTAGTAATCCAAAAGGCCCTCAAAATTCATAATTTCACAGCCAAAATTTTAAACATGAGGAAAGGCAGCAATTACCAGAACTGATCTGAAAATGATAATAATAATAATAATAATAATAATAATAGACTTACATATTCTTGATCCAAGAATCTGAGTCGTCTATTGACAAAAAGCAGATCAAAACTCCACTAATCATACCCTGATGTTGAAGAAAGCAACAAAATTCAGTAAATCCAGAACAAAAATTAAGAAACCCCCATTTATTGTTCAAAACAAGGCAAAGAATGACAAAAATGAAAATCAGAATCAACAGATCTAACCCTAACAAAATCAGTTTTGCGCTACAGTAGAACTGGCTTTTTGGGTGCCCATAAAATTACCAATCACAGACCAAATCCACCAATCTTTAAACCACTTTCCCCTGGGAGTAGAATGATCTATCAAGAACCACACCAGACAAAGTGGTCAAGTCAAGAAAACCTCAAATTGGAAAGAAATTTCAGACAAAACTAAAAAACCCCAAAACACCATTCACATGAACTTCGGATATAAAGGTACATCTGTGAAAAAATTACTGGATTTTCACAGAAAAAGAGAATTAATTGAAGATTACAAAAATCTAAAAATAGTTCTTGAAAACCCTAACCCAACCAAAACATCATCACACACAAGAAAATATATTAAGGGAAACCTTCAATTTTTGGAAGAAATTGAAACACACCGTTTGTTAAAAACCATGTGCCAATTTATTATGGACTCTCTCTCTCTCTCTCTCTCTCTCTCTTGTTATTGTTAAAAACCCTTTTGTAAAAACAATCAAAGTTTGTTTTAGAATTGGTTTTTGGGTTTATTTCTTGGAGACAATAATTTTTTTTTTTTTTTGTAATCATCAATTGTGCTTACAGATGGAGTTGGACCAATAGGAAGAGAAGATTAATTTCACATGGAAAACTATTACCTTGATAATTTTCCTTACAAATAACGAAAAATATTATCATGGGAAGAGAAATTGAGAGAAAAAACGCGAGAAATTGGGGATATTTTGACCTCATCCTCTTGCCTTTTGTTCGGTGGAGAGGGGTCCCTTGGAACTTCGGATTTGCAAATATCGGTCGAAATGAAGAGATATCTAGAGAGAGATCTGTCGTTAATATATGTTATTTGTTTTTAAAAATTGTTTTATTTTATTTTTAATTATATAAAATAAATATAATTAATATATAGAAATATATTGAATTTTATTTTTAAAAATATAGCAGAGTAAAATATAAAAAATGCTATATTTATTTTTATTTCTATTTTAAAGTTTAGTTGTTCATGAATTATTAATTTTTACTTACTGTGGGGGGTATTTGGCTGGGCTTAACCTTAGCTTTTAGTTTTCTGTTAGTGATTTTAATTATAAGTTATAACTTTTTTTAAACACTCGTAATTTTTACTATAAGTTTTAATTATATTTTTTTCTATTTCAATTACAAGTAATAATATTTATTAAACACTCATAATTTTTATTACAAATTATAATTTATAAGCTACTAGTTTTAGCAATTTTAAACACGTCATGTATTGTTTTCAACTTTCATTATCATATTTATTTTGGATTTTTTATTTCTATTTCTATTTAAAACTTTAATCGTTCATGAATTATTATTTCTTACTTATTATATTATTTTTAACTCTCATTAATATTTTTTTTTTATTTTTTATTTTTAGTTCTATTTAAAACTTTAATTGTTCATGAATTATTATTATTTATTTATTATGTTATTTTTTTTAACTCTTATTAATATCAATCTCTTAAATTTTACAAATTATTCCCGGTATATTTTTTCCTCATCTCGTTTCCATTTTTTAAGATATTTTTTCCCTTATTTTCATTATAATAGAAGCGAAAACGAGACAAAACACCGTGGTGCTCGCATCTTCACCTGAAAAATTTTCACCATTTTTTAAAAATTGATTTTTAGTTTTTAAAAAGTGATTAAAAAAATAATCGTTTATCTATTTTAGTGACTTTTAAAATATATTCGATTGATAATATTTTTTTAATTTAGCCTTTTATTTTATAATAAAGATATTATACTTTGTTAATAAACATTGGAATTTATTAGTATTGATGATGGGTAGAATGAAAATAAGTTTGTGGTTTTCGTTTTCGTTATCTATTTTATTGAGTTAAAAATTATTAAAAAATAGCAAAAATGTATGAGAGATGAGGACATGTTAGGGATAACTAATAAATTATAAAAACAACAATGTTAAGGTGAGTTAGAGATAATATGGTAAAAAATAATGATGGATAAAATATTAAAATTAAAATAATAAAAATAAAAAATAATAGATAAATGTAATATGTTGTATTTTAAACTTATTATATTCTCAAAATTTAAACTTTATATAGACATTTATAAATTTAAAAAGCTAAAATTAACTTTTTACTTTTTAGTCATTTTCAATCTAACACTTTTTTACTTTTAACTTGACTTCCCAAAACCTTAATGGCACAATTTGGGATAATTACATATTTTTTTTATTTTATTTATTTTATTTTTTGTGAATTTTTTTAATTATTTTGTTGAACTATTATATTTTTTACTTTTTTTATTGAGACAAGCTAAAAAAGTAAATTTTTTTGATCAAATTATAAAAAAAAAATTCAGAAAAGATAAAAAAAAAAGTCAAAATAAACCAATAAGCCAAACTTAATGTTGCTTATTTTCGTTTTTAGTAAACTTTTTTTAAAATTTTTATCAAATTTTTTTATTTTTTCGGTTCATCTCATTGAGATAATTCGGAAAAATAAAAATAATAATTGAAAGATGAAAAAAAAAATCAAAAAAGACAAAAAAGCAACGTTTATGTAATTTTGTCCAAACAGGGCCAATACGCTGGCACCCTCCAATTTTTATTATAAGCTGGGAATTGATTTCACACTCATTTTAAGTCACCCAAATATAATTTTAAGTCTTGATTGGCTATTAAAGTTTTTTAATTTTTTGGTTAAAAATGTAAAAAAGGCAATATAATTTGTTTGGTAAAAAAAAATTAAAAATTTAAAAATTTAAATTAAAACACTAACTCTTAAAATATTCTATTAAATTTCTCACCATTTTTTAAATAAAATACTACTCTCTATTCATAATTTATTTACTACCACTATTAATACATATAATTATTATTTTCAACTATATACAAGAGTAAAGTGCCCAATTTAAAAATATAAAAAAAACTAACTTTTTTACCCAAATGACTAATTTTAAAAAAAACTATTTTAAAACGTAAAAACAAAGAAAAAACTAACTTTTAAACTAGTTGTCAATTGAGACCTTATTTATTTTGCTTAATAAAGATAAAAAAAAATATAGGCTCTGTTTGGAATAATTGCTTATTTGCTTATTTTGTTTAGCTTATTTTCGCATTTAGTGAATTTTTTATCATTTAATTAAATTATTATACTTTTCGACTTCTCTTTTCGAGACAAGCTGAATTTTTTTAATCAAATCATAAAAAAGTTTAGAAAAGACAAAAATAAATCAAAATTAATATTGCTTATTTTTTATCTTTAGTGAACTTTTTGTATCTTTTCATCAATTGTTTTTATCTTCGGTTCATCTCATCGAAACAATTCAAAAAAATAAAAAAAATTTAGTTAAAAAATAAAAAAAGTTCAAGAAAATAATAATAAGTAAAATTTCTGCAATTTTACCCAAAGAAGGGCCATGATGTGTTTGGATAAAAATAAAAGTAAAAATCTTTAATCAAAATATAAAAAAGTTCAAAAAAATGAAAATAAGCTAATAAACTAAATTTATATTGCTTATTTTCGTCTTTTAGTGAACTTTTTTCATCTTTCAATCAATTTTTTTTTACTTTTTTTTTCATTCATTTTATCGAGATGATTCAGAAAAATAAAAAATAAAAAAAAAAACCAGAAAAGATAAAATAATGAGCAAAATTAAAAGAATTTAGCTCAAACAGGGCCTTTATGTGTACTCTTTTAATGATCGAACCACATTAGAGGCGAGGCCCACCTCAATACAAGAACAATAATACTATTTATTATATTTTTATTATTTATGCTCTATTTATTTTGATAAAAAATATTTTTATATATTTTTTTATATATTTTGATAATTAATGTGACGTAAAAAAGTCGACATATTTAATTTGTTAGAACTTCTACTAAATAGCTATTTTTCATTTTTAATAATCTTTTTATAATTATAGTCTAAATTTTAATACTTTTAAAATTCTTATTGTTAAGGGTACATTGTAATTTGTAGCAAAAAGTTATTAATACTTGAAAAATATGCTAACTTTTAGCTAAAATTAGTTATTTATAAAAGAAAAAATAATTGTAACTTGTAACAGAAGTTGATGGTGTTTAAAAAATATTTTAATTTATTTCTAAAATTAATAGTAGAAAGCTAAAAACTACCCTTATTAGCTTAGCTAAACACCCTTGTCACACGAAATTAGGAATGTAAAAATTTTATATAAAAAATATAAAAAACAAGACAAGACAAAAAAAAAGAAGAAGCTATTTTTAACCAAAAATCATTTTTTCGTATTTAGTGAACTTTATTTTTAACTTCGATAAGAAAAATTACTTTTCAAATTTACCATTACAAGAAAATCATAAAAATAAAAATATTTATACTAAAATATAAAAAAATAAAAAAATAAAACAAAAAATATCAAATTTTCATTTCATTTCGTCCCCCTTCTAGGTAATATTCCTTTTTTTTTTTAATCATTTTCCTAAATTTAGAAGTGGTAAGTTATTTTCCTCTTCGCATTTACCTTTTTATTTTATCCTCTTTTTTTTCCCCTTATCTTCCATTGTTAAGAATAGTGAATTATTTTTCTCATTAGCATTTAACTAAACAGGCAACCATATGCTTCTGCATGCATTGAAAGTTTTCTTATTTAAATTGCTATTTTTTTTTTCCTGTCAAGTCAATAAGTACATAAGAAAGGTTTTATAAAACATTTATTTTAATAAAAGAATTCCTAATTCCTAAAATATATTAATTATGTTAACAATAGACCAAATTATCCTTACTCCTTATACCAACTCTCATTATCTCAACACCACCGTCACTTTTGACTATCACTAATGATCACCAGCTCACCAATAACATTTTTAGCGACAACATTACAATAATGTTTTCACTGATTACTTGGAACACAAATAAATGCAATCGTTTGAATATAACTAAAAGAAAGTGACCATTTACTGTTTGTACGGTGATGGTGACGAAGGGAACAATTGTAATAGATATAGTATAATTTTATGAATAGAAATTAACATAAATAAATTTTACTATTCGAGTTCAATAAATAGTGAAATTTTATTTGTTCTGTATGCATGATCTTATAACATACAGTAAAATTTATTTGTTACAAATTTGTCGTAAAGTCACCAAAAAATGGTTGTGGTGAGACGCTATTGGGAGCGTGTATTTAGCAATTAGAGTATTTTGAAATATTGTAATGAGGAGTAAAAGTAATTTTGAGTATAAAATTGGTTTAC
Source organism: Heliamphora pulchella (assembly GCA_032270985.1). NCBI lineage: Eukaryota > Viridiplantae > Streptophyta > Magnoliopsida > Ericales > Sarraceniaceae > Heliamphora > Heliamphora pulchella. The sequence goes on along the minus strand of JAULJZ010000020.1, from coordinate 7,645,262 downwards.
ATTTAAATTAGAAGAAGTTATATAATAAAGTTTTTTTAAAATAACGAACTTAAAATTATAGAAAGTTTTATAATTGATAAAATGCGATACAAGATCCAGAAGAAAAAACTTAACTAATCTTTCACCTTTTATGCAATTCCAGTCTTACATCTATAAAATAATTAAAACAGCTCATGTTTTCAAATTATATGTGAAAGAATTCTTTATGAATGACTTAGATCTTCTCAGTTTATAAATGAACGGCTAAGATGATTTGATACAAATTTAAATTATTGCTTACTGTTCAAGAAGTTATCGATGCACCTCTTTTGTTTCTTTTTACACCTTTTTTATTTGTAAAGTATAAAAAGTTTCTCCAAAGATACAAACAATTAAATAAAATAAAAGTAAAAATATAAGTTTTGTTAGCATCCCTCTTACGCTAAATACCGAATTCGATCTTTCTCTCTAATAGATGATTTTTACTTTTGTTATTTTTTTAATTTTTTTTATTTCTATAAATTAAAATTTTAATAATATTATATTTTTAATTGAGTACCTTAAAATTAGCTAATTAATTAATTATCAAATTATTAATATTATTTTTATTTTACTCTTAAATTATTAAAATTCGATCGTGTCTTTAGGCACGAGTAATAACTAGTACTATTGCAACATTCTTTATTAGGTTATTGATTTTTGCATGTAGATAAGATGTTGTCTATTGTCTAAATCCAAATTGTTCAGATTTTCTAATTAATAAATTACAAAAATATACATGTTGACAAATTAAAATTTTTTACATTAATTGTTAATTCTCTAACCAATACGGTAATTCATTCAAATTCTTAGTTTATAAATTTAATTAGTACTATATAAAAAAAGTCAAATATTTATAATTGTGGAAAGTCTAATTCTATATATTCCATCTCTACTCTTTTATGAGATTTTCTATATTTTTGAATTTATAAAATTTTAAAAAATACGTACCAACAAATCATTGCTCTTACATTAATTATTAATTCTCTAACCAATATGGTAATTCATTCAAATTCTTAATACATGACTTTAATTTCTACTATATAAAAAAAGTTAAATATTACAATTATAAAACGTCTAAGTACATCTATTCTTTGCTATTTTTATCAGTATGTCAATATTATTAAGCATTATTAAATTATAATAATCTGAAATATAACAAAATTAGAAGACCTTCTTACATTTATATTCTTTCAATGGTGACTCTATTCACCCATATTTAATTTTTATTTGGATAACATAATATGTTTAATTATTATTTTTTGATTTTGTGTTATATTTATGATCGTGCAAAATCCTTCTCAAATGGTCCCTCTCCAATGATCTTCCCCATTACCTGCAACACTCAACAAATAGTTAGAAGGGGCATGAGATTCCCGATGAAATCTTCTCCGACGATCAAGTTAGGTTTGTCCGGTGAAATAGAGAGTAAGCTAATGGCTAGAAAGAGAAAAAATAATTACCTTATGTTAGAATAATTCTAGAGTTTGTTGCTATTGATTCTTTATACAGTACATTTTGGACACGTGGGGTGGTCTCAGCACTAAACGGTTTTAGTTGTACGATTCCGTCGGGTAGTCCTAGTTGCAGGTCTCCGGCGTGTGTTTATTATTCGCTGCGCTGATCAGGATTGGCTCTTGCCCGGACAGGATGCAGGCTCAAGCTAAGAGGCCCCTACTGATAAGAGGAGTGACTGATCAGAGGAATTGATCTTCTAAGCCAACCGAACTCCCATCTCACCTTGTGCAATTTTAAGTGCTATGACTGATATACCCTTGATATCCATCATTTATTATAGAACTTATGGAATTAGTGGGCCTTATCTTTGTTTTTAAATCACATTAATAACCGAAAAGATAAAAAGAGGGAAGAATAAAAGACTCGCAAAATTCTTAAATTAACTCATGCCACGGTTTTAGAATATACCAATAAAACATGACTTTGAAAAATATTATGGCTCCGTTTGGATAATTTTGTTTATTTATTTATTGGTTTATAAGCTAAAAAATAAGTCACATCGTTTGGTAACCAAATAAATTAAAAATAAGAAAATAAACAAATAAGTTAAATAAGCCAAATAAGCTCGTTTCACTACAAGAAAAAATATTTTTTGCGTCAAATTTTTTTGTGTCGGCAGCCATTGCCATCTCAAATAGTATCTTTTGCGATGGGTATAATTTATCGTCTAAACAAAAGAATCTTTCATGACGGTTTTTTACCGTCGTAAAACCTGGTCGCAAAAAATGACTTTTTGAGACGGTTATTGTGCCGTCGCAAAGAAATTAGTCGCAAATAATGGTTATTTGAGACGGTTGGTGCCCGTCGCAACCAGGGGTAGCAAAAAATTGATCTTTTGCTACGGTATAGCTGCCAACGTAAAAATTGGACGCAAATATTGGGTCTTTTAAGATGACTTTTTTGACTCTTATAATTTACTGTCTCAAAAAATAGGTCGTTCACGACGATTTTTTACCGTCTTAAAAAGTGGTCGCAAAATATACCAAGGTCGTCGCAAAATATACCAAGGTCCACCCAAACGACCTTGGTAAATGGGATTTGGCTTATTTGCTAATAAGCAAATAAGCCAATAAGTAAGGTCCACCAAAACAGGATATTGAACATAAATAAAGCAGGTAATTGTAAATTCGCATTTTCTGAATCAAGCAAAAGCACTAATCAGTTTCAGCTCCAGCAATCCGAGCACAGTCAGTGGTATAAATTTTTTAAAAACCCAAATTATAAATTTTAAATTAGTGTATTAAGTAATAAAAATTAATTAAGACCCTCTTCGTCTTTTTGTATTGATATCTTTATATCACTATCAAAAATGAAACTAATTTTTTCACATAGAGAAAGAGAGAACACACGGTAAATATTTAAAAAAAGACACATGGAAAATTATTAAAGCCTACTAATAAGAGGTTTGGCTTTATTTATATATTATTACTAGTTTTTTTGACGTGCTTGATTTGATTTTTTAGTTATAAATATAGAGTACAATATTAATAATTTAACAAAAATAGTGCATTGAATATAAATAAAGTAGTTCAAAAAGATAAAACAAATTAAGCAACAGAAAGACAGTTAAATATTCTTTTTTGTTAGAAATCTTAAATTTTTGAAAAAAATTATATCAATTGTTATAAAGTTAGATGAAATACAATTTAATTGATCTGAAGAATATAATAACGTAAGTCAATTTAATAAATCTTTGCCAGAATGCCAAGGAGTTATCCCTCTATCAAAAATTGATGATTCACATGAAAATATGATAAATTTGATTTTTCATCTCTTACATTTATATGTATATATTATTATTATTATTATTATTATTATTATATTGTATCATTATATGTATTTATTGTCAGCTATATTTTAATAAAATAAGAAAATAAAAAAAACGAGGAATTGTAATAAATGAAAAATAATAAATAATTATATCATACGAGGTAAAAAGAGAAGAAGAAGACAAAAAATCGTAAGAGATGAGAGAAAAAAAAGAATAATAGAATTATATACACGGAATACAAAAATAAATATATTATTTTTGCATTTTATTGCACCTAAAATAAGTGAAGAATTATTTTTCAACTCTTTACCTAACCAAAAAATGTTTTTAAAGTTTTAAAACCATTTCAAAGCTTACACATTGAAAATAAAAAGTTTTAACATAATATTTTTTGTCGATCGGCTTAAAAATATATATACAATCTTTTTTAAAATTTATAACACTTTAAAATATTTTTTTATATTATAAACGGTATAAATCTCTATTTTTTAAAACTTTTTATTATCTATTTCTTCTCTACCTTCGTTATACTTGGGTAAGTAAGTTATTTTATAATAGATGATGAGAAAAAGGTAAATTTTAAAATATTAAATATTTAAAATTTGAACATTTCAATGAATTCAGATTCCTTCTATATTTATCTCTCTATGGGAAAATATTTTAAAATCAAAGTTAGATTTTAAATTATTTTTTAAAGTATATTCAATAATAAATTTAGCTAAAACTAGATCTCTAATCTAGAATTAATTGTTAGTATAAAAATGATAATTGTACCTATAAAACATTTATAGTATCTTAGATATAAGTTTTTAAAGAAAATGATTCTGCCAATGAGTTTATATAAAAATAATAATATATATAAATAGCATGTATATGCACAAGATAGTGTTTTTTTTTTATTAATTTTGATAAAAATATCATACTTTAAAAGTATTTAAATATTACTATATATATAAAGATTTGATAATATAATAGTTTCATATTTAACTTTCCTTACATATGTGATGTCTAAATTTAATGAGCAAAAATAATAGGTCCTCTTTAGAATAATAATTTTTTTTTTTAAAAAAACTTCTCTTAATTTAAAATCAAGAAATTTGTTTCAAATCTAAAATTCTATTAATTGAAAGCATTAGCATGTTTAGTTGTAAGTAAGAAAATTTTTCATGATTGTAGGAAGAGAATAATCGAATTCCATAAATCAATTGATGTGTGTAAGTGAATACATTAAAACTTAATTGGCTTAATTGGTTCATATTATCCATATTCAACTCTATTTTAAATTATATTAGTAACCTATTTCTTTTGAAACTATAATCCTTATACATATAATATTAACAAAAAATTAATTTAGTAAATATGAAACTAGCCTAATCTTACCATAGATTAGTTGATATATTATGATTTAACTTGTTTTAAAATATGATAAATATCCTTTAAACTTATCATATTAAATCCTATTTCAAACTAGAAATCTATTTCAAAAAAAAAAACTACATATCCATTTATCTTTTAAACTTATCTTATAATGTTAATTATTGTTATCTTTAAAGTTGTGTAGCATGATTGTTGTAGGCACGTATTGAGATCGTCGTACCAACAAGTTTTATTGTAAGTATTCGCTACTCTCTCACTCTTTATTGGAAAACCTATTTTAGCTCACATATGTACTCAAAGCATAACATTGACGTTAGACAATTATTTTATGATCAAAATGACCTTCGCCAACTTTGAAATATGGTCGTTAGATCCCAAAATAAAAGTACAAAACAAAAATTAGAGTTACCACTTGATTTTGTGATCCAAGAATCTATACATTGACTCTCTTGATTATGTTAAATTCTTTTATCACCACATAACGAGTTGGGAGATAAGGTTCCGAGTAGGAATGTGTTAGGCATCTACTCCTCATAGCCTTATGGGTAGCTTTTACTCATTACCAATGGTTTATGAGATTATGTCTATAAACATAACAAATGCATGTATACAAAGCAAATTGATTAGGTATGCTCACTATTTTGAAAATACGAGTTTTATGAAAAATAAAAGGGATTATGGCTATACTGTCGTTTCAATCTTTTAAAAAGAAAAAATCATAACCTAAAATCGAACCCTGAATATTTATGATCGCTCATTACCAGCTGTATTTGGGATGACTAACTATAATCTGCTTGAGAATAAACTGGAGTCCTTTGAAGATGTGCACATAGGAGATGGGGGCTGCTATTGGGGAAAATTTTTACGAATAAGAGTTCGTATTAATGTGATCAAACTACTCAGAAGTAGTATAAAATTTTTTTTACAAGACAAGAGGTCATGCTGGATGTCTCTCACTCATGACAGACTTTCTAATATATGCTTTTAATGTGGTCAATTAGGACACAACTTCAAAATTTGTGAACAATGAATAGAAACAGGATATATGAGAAACCCAAATTCATTTCAATATGGTTCTTAGCTTAGAGCCCATAATGGGAATGATTGTAAAAAAAAATGGCAGCAAGACAAGGCCTAAGGAAGATCAATCCCCAGTTAACAGTGTTAAGTTAAGCTTTTTCACCCCATTGCAACTAGTACACAATGAAGGGAATGGGTCCAAAAATATTTTAAGCAACAAAACACAACAACTCCTACGAGGGACAAATATGAAGAGGATAACCCTTTACTGGGGGGCTCCATCTTACCGTATCAATGAGGGAGTTGCAGAACAAGAAGATAGCAAGAGGGTCTGCAACCCACCAGATCATAGCTTAGTGCGAAGTTGACCAATTAGAAAAGGAATACTTTGGATCGAATATGGTGCTTGCCAAAAATATCCCCAAATTTAGAGGAGGGGATGGGAATCCCACGGATTTCACAAGACTCAAAAGACAGCTGTGGATTAGTTGATAATCTAGAGTTTTTGGTAAATTTTGACTCAAATCAAAATCATTACCTTGAGGAGGAGGAGCGAATCAAGGAACTTGTGATAACTAAGGACAAAATTAAATCAGTGGGATTGGAGGAGCTTGAGGATCCTAAGACATGTGATGAATCCTCTTACCCAATGCCCATATTTGTTGACACAGAGAGTGCTAGTCTTAAGCAACCCAAGAGGTAAGTGAATTGAGTTTTAAAAACAATAATACCTATTTTTAAATTTTTTTTAAAATTTTTTTAATTTTTCAAACAAATATAGCAAATATATCAAGAATTAAAGTAATGAAGAAATTAAAGAGGTTATGGAGAAAGAGAATGAATTGGACACCAGGATTTATAGTGGTTCGATTTTTTCCAAGCTACGTCCACTCCTCAAGACTCTCATTGAGAATTTTCACTAAGATAGAATACTTCACAGGCGCATTCAAAGTCTTTTATAGTTTCAAGAAAATCCTACAAAACAGCTCCTATTTTTTCTAATCTCTCTTAAACTTTTCTTTAAAGAGTATCTCTCACTTTCTTAAAGGATCAAGGGTGACTCACCATCTATTACAATAAATGTATGGGAATCAAAGATTCACTCACTCATTCTATTTACAAATGATTAGAAATGAATGAATACAAAGAGGTGAGAATCGGCGGAGAAGTTAATGAGCTATAAATGCTTTTTTAAAGATTTGAGCTTTTGATTCAAGTAATAGAATAGTATCCAGATCTACTAAGCTTCGAAAAATAACTCCTTATATAGTCATTTGAAGTAAATGACCGTTGGTGGATTGGTGGAGGCAATTAATGCTCTGAAATTCAACCGTTGGAACCAGCGCGAGATTTCAAATCTGTCGTAGGGGATGACTCAAAGTCATTTTGTGTCGACTAAAAATATCTAGGGCTTGGTTCCTCAAGTGATTACGTTGACTCATTTCTTCAATGGTGTCGACACAAATTCTGCATCTTTCTCACCCACACGGTGGTGTCGACTTATGGAGCTTTTGGTGTCGATTCAATCATTACTTTAGTTTTCCAGGAGAGTCCTTTGGTGTCGACTCATAACGTCTTTGGTGTCGACTCATCTTCGTTTTGGTGTCGACTCATAAAATTACAGTCAGTCTCGATAGTTTTAGAGTTGACTCATTTTGATCTAGTGTCGACTCAGAAAACTGCAGACGGCCTTAGTTATTTTGGGATCTACTCGAAGTCGTTTGGTGTCAACCCAAATAGCTTGTTCTCGAAGGGAACCTTTGTGTCGACTCATAAACCTTTGGTATCAACTCGTTTGAGTTGGAGTCAAGAATTGCCTTTGAAGCTTTGGTGTCGACCCATTTAGCCTTAGTGTCGACTCATTTTATCCGAAGTTAGGAATCCGATGGATTAGTTGGTGTCGACTAGTTGGTGTCGACTCAAAGGGTGTTGGTGTTAACTCAAAGTGAATCCTGCAAGGCTTGTGTAGGTGTTGACTCAATTTTTTTTTGTGTCGACTTATATTGCTCATCTTTCTAGATTCCGATCAAATACTAAAGTTGTCGACCCAAACTAGTTTAGTGTCGACTTAAACGAATGCCTGAAACGTCTTAGACAAATATGTTAAGGTGTCGACTCAAATTCTCAATGGTGTCGACACACTTGAGAGTTTTAAGCGTACTTAGCTTTTAGGTGTCAACTCAAATATCAATTTGTGTCGACTCAAAATGTTCTTTGATAGAACACTTAGTGTCAACTCATTTGATGCAAAGAGTTGGCACAAATGGCTTAAGATGTCAACTCATTAGTCACGTAGTGTCAACACTTATTTTTTTGAAAATATTAAAATATAATCTTTTAAAATCAATTTAATTTAAAAAATAAATTATAAAAATCATTAAAATCTAATTAAAAAATCCTTGGGCTAACGGAGAGGCCCAAAGATACAACAGTTGAGGCCCCAATTTCCTATGGGCTAAGCCCACTCTCAAGGAAAAAGACAAAATGGGTGAGGAATCATAGTAGAATGTCCAAGATGATTTCTCTAGCCCAAACCAAGGCCAAACGAGATAGGAACTTGGAAGGTTCAACTGATGAGGATGAAAATTCTCTATGCTTGGTAAAGAAGAAGAAGGTCAAAACCAAAGCGAATATCCCCATTACCATTGAAGATGATTTTGTTCTGTCATTTGCTACGAGCCCAGTGGTGAAGGCTACTATGCAGCCTCGACGATCATCATGAACATCTTATGTTGCAATGTTCGGGGGCTTGGGAACCCCCGAACTATTCATAGCCTTCACAATGTGGTGAAGAATAAAGCTCCCAGCATGATCTTTTTGATTGGAACTAGGTTGAATACAGATGCTACTAGAAGGATGAGAATTTGTTTGGGGTATCGTCATGGCTTTCATGTGCATAGAGATGGGTTAGGGGGAGGGCTATTACTGTTATGACCAGAAAATATTGATGTCTCAATTAAATTATTCTCAAAATTCCATATTGATTACTTGGTTAACGAACCTAATGGCAACCTAGATTGGCGTGTTATAGGATTCTATGGGCATTCAAAGGCGAGAGAAAGACCCAATTCTTGGACATTGATGAGAAGGTTGGTGAGACTTTACTCAATGCCATGGGTGCTAATTGGTGACTTTAATGAAATTCTTAGCTCAGATGAAAAAGAAGGCTGCCTCCCTAGGCTAGAGATGCAGATGAGAAACTCCCACAAAGTAGTAACGGAATGTCAACTTATAGACATGTGATATACTGGCTTAAACTTTACATGGACCAACCGTTATGCTGTCCCAAGTAATGTGAAAAAGAGATTAGACTGAGTGCTATGCTCAAAAGAATGGAGAGATAGCTTCCATAACATTGGATTGATTCACCTTGATGCTACGATATCGGACCATGGACTTATCTTTTTGATAAAGAAGCCAAATCCTAGACAACATGGCAGGCGCCGACATCACTTTCATTTTGAAGCATATTGGATAGATGAACAAGATAGTGCAACAGTGGTCAAGGAGGCATGGGATAGAAGTGCACCTTGGACATTTATAGCAAAGATTTGCAAGAAAGGCAACTTCACTGTTGCAGCCCTTAACAAATGGAGTAGAAGCACACATGGTTCACTACCAAAACAAATCTGGAGGAAAAAAGTTGATCTTTTTAAGCTAACCGCCATATGTACAACAGTTGCGGAATATCAAGAAGGACATTAATATACTGTTTGATAAAAAAAAACTTATTGGCGTCAAAGATCAAGAGCAACAGGGTGATCGGAATACTAAATTTTTTTTCACTCAAAGGCATCACAGAGGAAGAAGCGGAACACCATAGAAGGGATTGAAGATGATGTTAGCTAATGGATGACTCAGGAAGAACATGTTTAAGATATCTTCATTACCTATTTTCATAATATATTTTCTTTTAATGTAAATCTGGATCTATATTTCATAATTCCAAATGTTAAAAGTTGTCTCCTGTAAAATGAACCAAAAGTTAGATCAATTTTTCTCTAAGGATGATGTGTGTAGTGCTTTACTTCAAATGCACCCACAACAGGCTCCCGGTCACGACGGTCTTCCAACACTTTTCTATCAACATTATTGGGATATAGTGGGCAAGGATGTGCCAATAGCTTATTTGGAGTTCCTGAACAAGGGGGGGCTCTCTAGAGGGATTCAATTATTTCTTCTTTACCTTAATCCCAAAGGTCAAAGTCCCTAGAAAGGTCACAGATTTTTGACCCATTAGCTTATGCAATGTGATGTATAAGATTATTGCCAAGACACTTGCAAATCACTTAAAACAAATCCTTCTCAATATCATTAACAAGGCTTAGAGTACGTTTGTTTCAGGCAGATTAATCACGGACAATGTCATGGTTGTTTTTGATTCCATCCATGCCCTGAACAAAAAGGCAGGAAAGGTGGGATTCCTAACACTGAAGTTAGATATGAGCAAAGCTTATGATTGCGTGGAGTGGATCTTCATTTATAAAATTACGCTCAAGGTGGGGTTCAATGCGGCTTAGACCTCGAAAGCTATGGCATGCATAAGTTCAGTGACCTATTCTCTTCTCATTAATGGAACACCAAGTGTTTGATAAAACCATCTTGTGGTTTTCGTCAATGAGATCCGTTATCCCCTCTCTCTTCCTTAATAATGCTGAGGGCCTGTCTACTCTCTTATATAAAGTAAAGCCTGTCTACTATTTAAGATTAGCATGCTTGTTCACAATTATGAATTGTTTAAATTGAATCATGATGGAACTATATCTGAGATGTTTACTAGATTCATTGACATTAATAATGGTCCTAAATCTCTTGGTAAAGTGTATAATAATGCAGAAATAGTGAGAAAGATTCTTAGGTACATGCCTAAGAGTTGGGAAGCCAAGGTGACTGCATTCAAGAGGCTAAAGATCTCACTACTCTTAGTTTGGAGGAGTTTCTTGGGTCACTCATGGCTCATGAGATAAACATCAAGATGAATGATGAAAATAACAGCAAAAAGAAGAAATGAATTGCATTCAAGTCATCCATCCCAAAAAATGAGTCTGATGAAGATTTCTCAAGTGATAAAAGTGAAGATCTTGCACTTATCATAAGAAAGTTCAAGAGGTTTCTTAGAAATAAGAAACAAGGAAAAAGAAGATTCTTCAAGAAAGATGGGCACGAATGTGAGCTCAACAAGTTCAAGGGAGAATCAAGCAGATTTAAGAGTGACCACAAGAAGGATGAAATTATTTGCTTTGAATACAAAAAGCCTGATCACATGAAGGCCGAATGTTTTCAACTCAAAAAGTACTACAAAAAGGGGTTCAAGAAGGCAATATTGGCTGCTTGGGGTGAAAGTAATGATAGCAGCTCTGAAGATAAAAAAGAAAAAAATAAAATTGCTAATCTATGCCTCATGGCCAAGGAAGATAATAAAGTAACCAATGACTTTTTCTCTTTAGACGAACTTCAAGTTGCTTTTGAATATTTACATGATGAGTTAAGAAAAATGAGTGCTAAAAATGCTATTCTTAAAAAATTGATTCTTTCCTCATATGTTGAAATTGAATCTTTAAAAGAAAAAAAACTTTTACGGACAATCAAGTAACTTCTTTAAAGAATGAAAACAAAGTTTTAAATGATAAGGTTGAAGACCTTACCAAAATTGTGCACAAGTTTACTCTTGAAAAAGAAAACTTGGATAAGTTTCTTGGTATGCAAAAATGTGTTTTTGACAAGGCTGGTATGAGCTATCAACCTAAGAAGAAACAAAAAATTTTGAGCAATATTTTTGTTAAAGTATCCTTAAACCATTCGAATGCTACTTAGTTTTATTGCTACGAGCATAGACATATCGTCACATATTGTCCACATAAGAAATTACATGTTTTATCTGCTAAAAGGATTTGGGTTCTAAAGGGAACACACCTACACGAAACTAACTCAAATGGATCCAAAAAAATTTGGGTACCAAAAGTCAAAACTTAATTTTCATTGCAGGTGTATCTCAACTCCTCATTTAAGGAAGGAATGTGGCACCTTGATAGTGCCTGCTCAAGACATATAACATGTGACAAATCAATGTTTGCCTTTCTCATCCCCAAAGATGGTGAATTTGTGACATTTAGAGATAATAGTAACAGCAAAATTATAGGAGTTGGTTGTATTGATAAAACTCTTTCCCTTTCTATTAAAAATATTTTGCTTGTTGATGGTGCTTGTTGATGGTTTGAAACATAACCTTCTTAACATCTGTCAGCTTTGTGACAAAGGCCACAAAGTTTTCTTTCATCATGTTAAGTGTGTTATTGAAAACTCAATTGACAACAAAATTATTTTTAAAGGTCATAGGTATGAAAATATTTACACATTCAATCTTAATGACCTATCTAAAAATGACACAAAGTGCTTAGCTACCTTGAGTGATAATAGTTGGTTATGACATAAAAGACTTGAACATGCTCATATGAATTTGATTTCAAAACTTTTGAAATATGAGTTGGTGATTGGTTTACCACAAATTAAATTTGAAAAAGATAAAATTTGTGATGCATGTCAACAAGGCAAACAAGTTATAAGTTCTTTTCAATCAAAAATGGTGATTTCTACTTCTAGGCCTTTACAACTGTTGCATATTGACTTATTTGGTCCAATAAAAACTCTTAACCTTGCTGGCAAGAGATATGTATTTGTTGTAGTTGATGATTTCTCTAGATATACTTGAGTGCTATTCTTAGCTTATAAGGATGAAACCTTTGCTGTTTTTTCAAAACTATCTCGAAGAATTCAAAATGAAAAGGTTTTCAAATCACAATTATCAAAAGTGATCACGGTAGGGAATTTAAAAACAAAGATTTTAAAAATTTTTGTGATGAAAGTGTTATAGACCATAACTTCTCTACTTCAAAAATTTCTTAACAAAATAGTGTTGTTGAGAGGAAAAATAGAAGTTTAGAAGAAATGGTTAGAACCATGCTGTGTGAAAATAACCTACTAAGATACTTTTAGGCCGATACTGTCAACACAGCTTGCTATATTATAAACAGAGTCATAATTCGAGTTTCTCTTAAGAAAAACTCCATATGAGCTATGGAATGGAAGAAAATCTAACATCAGTTATTTTCGTATTTTTGGTTGAAAATATTTTGTTTGAAATAACAATAAATTTTTTTTGAACAAGTTCAATGCAAAATTTGATGAAGGTAGGCTATTCTATATCTAGTAAAGCTTATAGAATTTTTAACAAAAGAACCCTAACTATTGAAGAGTCTATACATGTTATTTTTGTTGAAACTAACCTCGGTTCTTTCAAGAAATTTTATGAAGATAACTTGGTTGATATAGAAAAAGATATTGAAGACATCTTCATCAAAAATCAAATAGAGCCAAATCATTAGAAAGCTACAAATATGCAGCAAAATGTAGACCAACAGGTTGTAGGTCCCTCAAACCAAAAAAATTCAAATTTGCCTAAGGAATATAGGTATGCTCATGGTCATTCAAAAGACTTGATCATTGGTGACCCAGCTCAAGGTATAAAAACTAGATTTTCTCTACATAATGTTTGTGGTAATTTAACATTTCTTTTCCAGATGAACCAAAACATTTTGAGAAAGTTAAAAATGATAATTTTTAGATCTTGGCTATACAAGAAGAGCTAAATCAATTTAAAAAAAATAAAATTTAAGCTTTAGTCCCAAGACCAAAAGATCACTCTATCATTGGTATAAAATGAGTTTTTAGAAATAAAATGAATGAGAATGGAGTAGTTCTTATGAACAAAACTCGATTGGTAGCCAAAGGTTACAATCAAGAAGAAGGCATTGATTTTGATGAAACTTTTAGTCCTGTGGCTAGGCTTGAAGCCATTAAAATGTTGCTTATTTTTGTATACTTTAAAAATTTTAAACTTTATCAAATAGAAGTCAAAAGCGCCTTTCTAAATGGTTTTATTTCTGAGAAAGTCTTTGTAAAATAACTTTCTGATTTTGAAAATTTAGATTTTTTAAATCATGTTTTCAAACTTATTAAGGCTCTCTATGTCTTAAAGCAAGCACCAAGAGTTTGGTATGAAAGACTTAGCAAATTCTTGATTAAAAATGAGTTTTCAAGAGAAAAAATTGATACAACTCATTTTATCAAGTCTAAAGAAAAAGATATACTAGTTGTACAAATCTATGTAGATGATATCAATTTTAGCTCAACTAATAAAACTCTTTGTAAGGACTTTGCTAAGTGTATGTAGGGAGAATTTGAAATGAGCATGATGGGTGAGCTCAACTACTTCTTTGGATTTCAAATCAAACAAACTCAAGAAGAAATTTTCATAAATCCGTCCAAGTATGCTAGAGACTTGTTGAATAGGTATGATATGTAAAATGAAAAACCAATAGGAATTGTTGAATAGGTAAGAAATGTAAAATGAAAAACCAATAGGAACTCCCATGTGCCTTTCAACAAAGCTTGATAAAGATGAAAATAGTAAAGTAGTAGAGGAAAAGAGATACAGAGGTATGATTGGTTCTTTGATTTACTTAACTGCTAGTGGACTTGATATAATATTTAATGTATGTATGTGTGCTAGATTTTAAGCTAATTTTAACGAATCACATGTGACTGCTGTTAAGCACATCTTTAGATATCTCTTAGGTACACAAAACTTAGGATTATTCTATTCAAGAGGAATAGCCTTTGAGCTATTTGGTTATTCTAATGCTGACTTTATCGGTTGTAAAATTGATAGAAAAAGCATAAGTGAAACATGTCAATTTCTAAGATACTTACTCATATCATAATTTAGTAAGAAACATAACTTAGCAGTCTTATCTACAGCTGAGGCTAAGTACATTGCAGTTGATAATTGTTGTGCACAAGTTCTTTGGATGAAATAACAACTAGAAGACTATGGTGTATGTTTAGATCATATTCCCATTAAGTGTGACAACACTAGTGCCATTAACACATCTAAGAACCCTATACAATACTCTAGAACAAAGTATATAGAGATTAGACATCATTTCATTAGAGTTCATGTTTAAAAGGGTAACATAGAACTTGAATTTGTAAGTACATACCACAAACTTACTGATATTTTTACTAAACCTTCAAATGAAGAAAGATTTTGTTATATCAAAAGAGAACTTGGTATGCTATGTGCTCTAAATTGATGCTTATATGTTATACTAACTATGCCTGTTTAATACTTTTCATACTTTATTTTGATGTGTTAAAGGTGTTAACACAATGTTAAAAAGTGTTGACACACGTGTGAAAGTGTTGACACAAATGCTATATAGTATCGACACATTTTGAGAAAAGTGTTAACCCCAGCTATATAGTGTTGACACAATTCGATATCTTGCTCTCGGTAAAATTTGTGTTGACTCACTTGTGAAGAGTATCCACTCAATGAGCCGAAAGTGTCGACACAATTTTTGTTTTTGAACACCCCTATTTCGCATGAAAAGTGTCGACACCCATGAGATTTGTGACAACACAATTCATAAATTTTATATATAGGCAGTTTCCCCTTTTTTTCTCTTTCGCGCTCAATCTTTCAAGTTTCAACTGTCTATTTGTCTCCTCTCTCTGTTTTTCTCTGCAACTCTAGTGTTGACTCTTTTCCCTCTCCTCTTATCTCTCTCCCAATCGATGCCACTATGAACAATGGGCAAAGAAAGCAAGCGACCACACGCCGGTGAAGCATCAAACCCTAAGGCAGCGAAAAAAAATAAGACGAAGGCAATGACGACCAAAGAAATGGGTATCGACACCACACTAAAGTTCCAGTTCTCAAAGTTCAAGAATTTGTACTTCGCATCCTTCTTCAATGAAAAGGTAATACCCGGATGCTCTATCGATTTTGCTTTCTTCGATTCCATCGCATTGTACTTCTTTGAGTGGTTCACCATTCTCGGTTGGATGGATCTTCAATAGATCTGTGACCATCATTACCCCACCCTTGTCAAATTGATCTACACACATATGAAAGTGATTGATCTTATCTCTAACACAACCATCACCACTTGGGTGAATGGTGTTGAGATTCTTCTTACCTCAAAAATCCTGAACGACATTCTTGGTCTCCCTGAAGGCCGTTTATTCATTCCCTGTCACAGGAAGAAGAGAACCATCGAAGGTTTCTCTTTCCATGATGCTGTTAAGAAAACTTTTGACCTTAAAGTTGTTGACCCCACAAAGCCCTTGGGGACTAATGCTTTGAAACTAGAAATGTGAATCCTTCACCATTTCGTAAACCACGTATTTCTGCTCTAATTCTAAAAAATTTGGGGATGCATCTTTTATGGACATGTTTATCATGTGGTGCATTATCGAAGGCCACAGACTCGATCTTGGTCTTCTTTTCATTTCAACATGCTTTTGTCCCATTCAAAATCAAACTCCCCCTTCCCCACTGAATGTACCTTATCAAGGTATTTCAACACTTCAGTGTTGATTTATCTAAGGAAAAAGGAATTTTTTTTTCAAAACATGACCTCTTTGGCAAGTCCACCCTCAAGTATATGCAGATAACACAAGTTGATGGTGCCTGGACCACCAAAAAGGCCAGTCTTACATCCCCCTCCTCTGCACAACCCTTCACTAGTAGGAACCCCCTTCTACCTCCTGCTTGACCTATCTCCCCTATTCTCTTTAATCCCTTATCTCCTAAATCTCCTTCCCTTCCTTTTCGTGTTGATCCATTTGCTCCTTGTTCATCTGCTCCTCTTCCTCCAGTTGTTCGTGCCTCCTCCTCCTCTGCTCCATCAGATCATCCCTCTTCTTAGTAGTTTGTCGAACTCACCTCCCTTGTTAAGGAGCTGACTTCTTCCTTGGCATCCCTTTGTGAGAAGGTTAATGCTGATCTGTATGACATTGGATGTCGTGTCTCCTCTATTTCTGAGACTATGACTCAAATCGATAAAAAGAACAAAAATCTCAAGATAGAAGTTGAGAATGCATGTGAGGCTGGAACCATTCTCAATCAAAACATGAAGAAGAGTGTCGATTCCATCGTCTCTACCCATCGAAACATTCTGTGTCAGATTCGAAAAGAATATGATGAAAGCGTGGTGTTAGCAGTTCAACAGAATTGTCAGAAGGTTGATGAGCACCTCTAGTGGCTTAAGAATGCTTGGGCAAAATAGTTTAAGCCCAAGGAAACCAATGAAGAGAAGGCTGTCAGGCTGAGACATGGGGCTGACCTTACTTTGGTAGCAACCTTTGCCGCTATGGAAGCTGAGGAAAAAGTTGATGAACGAGCCTCTTCATCTAAGGAAAAGGCAGCTAAGAGAAAGAAGAAGCAAGAAGAGAAGGACTTCTGGTGTCAGATGGACGATCTTGGATGATTCCAAAAGGGGAGAAAAGAAAACAGAAGAATAGAAGAAAAGGAGGAGGAAGAGAAGAAAAAGAAAAAGATTGAAGAAGAAACTTGAAGATTGAAGGAGAAGTTGTAATTTAAACATACATTCCTATTTTGTTGGTTTTTGTGATTGCTTGGTGGTTGGTGCATTTTAAACCTCTTAACTGTGATTAGTGGATATTTTGTAACACATCTTATTGTTGTTGTTGTTATTTAAAATGTCAACTGTTGTTGTATGAAATTCAATGTTTTATGTTCATGCACGGTAAATTACAACTGTTGATTGGCAATTGCTTTATTAATTGGGAATCATGTTCTTTAAATTCTTTTGCTAAATTGATTTCCCTATTGTGATAATTGATGCAAATATTGATAAATATCATGAAATGTCAAATGCTACATTGACTGTTTAATGCCTAATTATTGTGATTATATACATTGTTAAAGACATAGAGGTAAGGGGAGTACCTTTGTCTAAAATCTTTTCAAGTGTTTTTTAAAAAATATTGTAATAATAAAAAAATGGGAGATTGTTAGCCCAAATGCATTTTAAATAGATTTTGATGATTTTTGTAATTCATTTTTTAAATAAAATTAATTTTAAAAAAATTATATTTAAATGTTTCTAAAAAGGTAGTGTCGACATTACATGCCAAATGAATTGACGCTTTATGTCATTTGTGCTGACACACTGTGCCAAATGTGTTGACACTTATTGTTCTTGAACAAAATGTTTTGTGTCGACACCAATTGATTTTTAGGTCGACACCTTAAGGCAAAGTACGCTTAACATGCTCAAGTGTGTCGGCACAAATTAGTTTGTGTCGACACCTCTAGTATTGGATTGGGATCCAAGTTGAGTCGACATCAACACATATGAGTCGACACCAAGTGATCCTTCAGATTCAAGATCTCGGGTTCTAAGGGTCGACGCTAAAGTAATATGAGTCGACACCTAGATACCATCCAAAAAACTCAAGGGGTCGACACCAAAGAGTAACAGGTCGACGCCAAGACTTTAAGTCATTCCTCGAACTCTGATCTAAAAAGTGCCGATACTAAAGAGCATCTGAGTCGACACAAAGGCACATTTTGGGAATAAGGATGTTTGAGTTAACACCAAAGTGAATATGAGTCGACATTGAAATTTTAGTAACCAAGTTGGACTTCCAGAGTCGACATCAAATTGAAGAGAGGTCGACACCGTTGTTCTAGTGGCCAAGTCTGACTTCCAGGGTCGACACCAAATTAAAGAAGTGTTGACATCAATTTTTAAGTAGCTAAAGTCTCTCATCAAAGTCGACACCAACAAAGACTTGAGTCGACACGGTGAGCAGATCATGAAGTCTTGAGTCGACACGAACTCTTATATGAGTCAACACCAAGGTCTCAGCAGGAAAACTGAAGAAATGCATGGGTTGACACCAAATAATCTATGAATCGACACCACTGTGTGAGTGAGAAAAATGCAGAAATAAGGTTGACACGTTTGCCCAAGAACCAAGCCCTAGACTTTTTGTGTCGACACTAAAAGACTTTGTGTCGACACCTGCGACGAAATTTAAATTACGCGTTGATTCAATTTTAGAGCATTTGTTACTACCAACCTACTAACGGTCATTTACTTCAGTAGACTATATAAGGAGTTAATTTTCAGAACTTCAAATCTCTAGACACTGTTCTATTACTTGAATTAAAAGTTCAAATCCTTCAAAGAAGGTGAGTCACCCTTATAATCTTTTAAGAGAGTGTGGGAGCTTCTTAAAGAAGAGTCCAAGAGTATTTAGAAAAACAGAGATTTGTTTGTAAAATCCTCTTGAAGCTGTAATGGATTTTGAATGCGATTGAAAAGTATTCGAATTTAGTGCAAATTACCAAGAAGAGTCTTGAGGAGGACGTAAGTTTGGAAGAAGTCGAACCACTATAAATTTCGGTGTCTGCTTCTAATTTCTCTTCCTTAACTTTTTAATTTCCTTGTTGATAAATATTTGCTATATTTGTTTGTGAAATTAAAAAGTTTTTGAATATTTTTTTAAAATTATTATTATTATTTTTAAAATTCAATTCACCCCTCTTAAATTGCCTAGTACTAACAAGCATAATGAGAATGAACAAAAATAAACTAATATAAACTTAGTCATAAAAATAAAAAGGTAAATAATAAAATATACTGAATCAAAAGATAAAAGGCAAGCTACAACCGCACCACTATATTTTATTATTTGACTTGGTTAGCGAAAGTAATAAAAAGATGACTCAGAGTTGCTAAAATATAAACATAAATATTATTTAAGATCATATTACAGAGGTATAAAAAAATAAACTTCAACAAATTTTATTACATCATATCATCATAAAATCTCTCATTACTATTTAATAACAAAAGATAGAATTATCATCATTATTGAACTGAATTAGCAACTTTTTCTTTCCTTTTTTTGTTGAAAAGACAAAGTAACAACGTTATAACCGAATAGCTTGTATGATTGCACATATAAAAAGAATCTCAATTTACTATAAAAATATCATAGTATTTTAAAATCATGCTTTTTTCAAATTCTTGTAATTTGGACGAAAATTTGGCCTTTTTCTTTACTTTTCTCTTTTTTTATGCAAACAAAAAAGACATAAATTGCCTATTTGATGAAACTCAGATAATACTAATATGCATATATGAATAATAATATTCAATGATTTAGTTCAACATTTTTTGCCAATATTTTAGGGAGCGACCTTAAGTTTTATTAATTATTTTAAAAATAATATCAAACCATCACCCCATGGGGTCTTGGATATAGCTCCACCCTTATATTTTTATTTCTTTTCCTATTATATTTTTTATTTCTTCTTCCCCCAAGTTGGGAATCCTGTTGGAACCATATATCATCAATAGAATTAATTTAATTTGATAAATATTACAACTATTTTAAATAGTGATATTCATGGAATATTGTTAATAATCAAAATAATATTTTCAAAGAAAAACTAATTATTTTTAGAAAAAATAATTTATAAAAAAAGTAATTAAAATATATGTGTCTCACTTTATCTACTTTGAAGCAACTTGCATATGGGACTGTAAAAAAAGTCTGCAGCCCGGGGCTCGCTTGGGGCCCGTTACTGTGCAGGTCAGGCTCGACCCGGCCAATGTCCGAGTCTGGCCCAAGCCCGAAGCCCCTACCCCTGGGCTTGGGCCTTTCCTAAATCTGTGGGCCGGGCCAGCCCGACTCGAGGCCCAAAAGCCTGAGCTCGAGCCCGCCCACTCGGGCCCCCCAAAAAATCTCTATTGCATTTTATTATTTCAATTATTCAAGTTTATTGCATTTAATTGTTAAACTTATAAGTTATAATAAATTAATAAATTTATAATAATATAAACTATAAACTTATCAATTAATAATAAATTTCTAGTAAACAAATAAACAAATAAAGTATAAACTTATATAATAAACTAATAAGTTATAAACTTATACAGTTTAATAGCTAATAAACTAGCCAATTTACTATAAACTAATAAATTTATTATAAACTAATGTATTATATTAGAAAGAGTAAATTATACTTACCTCCCCTGAGGTTTAAGCTTATTACATGGACCTCCCTTGTGGTCTATGAAATTACACTAATTTCCCATGAGATTTAATTTTAACATCAATTGCACTCAAACGTTAAAGTTTCGAACAAATTTTTATGATCCAATCCGTTCATTACGTATAACTCGTCGAGTTTGTTTAGCATGTGAAAATTTAGATTCATCCGATATCTGTAACTAAGTGATTGAATAAGATCTCC